>VALG01014755.1:1401-30143 GCA_009835305.1 Ipomoea purpurea | reverse complement strand
GCTTTTTTTCAAGATGTTTTGAAAAGCGTGAAAAAGATTAAGGGGGAGGGAAAAGGGGAAAAGGGGCCTGGGCTTTAATTTCTTTTATAAAATCGTTCCTTTAACAAGAAAGAGAAAAAAAAGATGAGGCTCATTGTGTCTTTTTAAATGGGGTTTGGAAAGAAAGGGAAACGGAAAAAAAAAAAAAAAAGGCACTCTGTTTGTTGGGGGTTTTTGGTCCTTGCTGTTTTCCTTAAATAAGCCTCTTTTCATCGGGTTTTTCCCTTCGCTCTTTACCTTTTACGCAAAAAGGTGATTTAAAAAATTATCTTTTTACTTAATTTTTTGAAAAGGTTGATTCTCTTTACTAAAAAAAAAAAAAAAAAAGACTTGGGGTAAAAAGGTTGGAAATTGTTAATTGTAATTTAGGCCCAACAAAGAAATTAAAAACAATTTAATTTTGAAGTTGATTTTTAATTTTTGCAAAAAAAAAAAATAATTTAAAAAATTAGCAAATTATTTTTAATTTTTTTAGGTTGAGTTAAAATTAAATTGAAAAAAAATCCCAAATTATAAAAACTTTTTCTTACTTAAACCATTTTTTTGTTTTATTTTTTTAAACTTGGGGACTTTTCTTTTTTGCATGCAGATTTCACTTTATAAACTGGTTTTTTTTTCCAAACGGAAGGCTTTCTTTTTTCTTTTTTTAACTGTGGAAAGTTTTGCCAATAAATTTTTTCCTTACTACTTAAATTTCCACCAATTTTAAAGAAAGGGCCACTTGAGTTTGGTAAAATCTTTTTCAAAAGCATTTTTGTTAAACAAAAAAAAAAAAAAAAAAAAAAAAATATTAACCCCCCCCCACCATTTGGGGCATTAATTTTAGAAATCTGCTTTCTGGTTGCTAAATTTTCTTTTTGGGTTCTTGAGGGTTTCTTACCAAAATTTTCCCAAATTGGTTTTAGGGACAAATTGGGATTTTTATGTTGGCCCATGGGGGGGAAAAAACTGTGTTTGGGCCCAGCGCTTTCTTTGCTTTTTTACTTCTTTTTGCCCCCGTTTAATTTTCTTTTGTTTAATGGTATTGTTTGTAAAAACAGTTTGCGGGGCGTGTCATTGGGAAGCAAGAAATATTTGCAAAAAGATATGTCTGAAAAGGTCAACCTTCAAAATGAGCCTTCCCCTCCCAAGTTTGTTTTTTCCAGGTTTAAAAACAAAAAAAAAAATTATGGTAACAATTTAATTTTATTTGTTTTTGTTGGTTTTTTTTTAAGGGAAAGCCACGGAAAGGTTTGTCCTTTTCCTGAGCAAAAGGACCCACAAAAGAAAAACTATTTTTATGTTTTTAAGGAAGGGGCATCCATTTCAAAAAAAGGGGACCCATTATTCCCGAAATAAAAACTCACAAAAAAAGGGGGACTAAAATTTTCCCTGTTTTGCACTGGCTTTTGGTCCCAAAATTAAGGGGGAAAAAAACAAAAAAAAGGTTTTTGGCTGGGCAAAGGAAATTGAAATTTTTTTGTTCCATTTTTACCCGAGAAAAGGGAGTTTTTCGGGAAACCCCATTTTTGCCGTAGGATTTTATTTGGGGGAAATGCATTGGGAACCCAATTTGTCCCCTTTTTCAGAGTTTTCAATTCCATTTTTCTGTATTTTATGCAATTCTTTCAAAACTTATTAAGGAAGCCTTCACGTCTTTTTTTGTTGTGTATTGAAACAAAAAAAAAGGGGAAAAAACAAAAAAAAGGAAAAAAAACAAAGGGAGGGGAGGAGGGTGTTTTAGGGGGGGTGTTGAAGGGTTATTTTTTCGTTTTTTTTTTGTTGTTTGAAAAAACTTATGTAACACAACAAGACTTAATATAGTTTTATTAATACTTGTAAAAAAAAATAAATTTTTCTTTGAAAGCTTTTTACCAAAAAAAAAATAAACCAATCAAAAAAAAAAACAAAAAACAAAACTGTTTAAACTAACAAAGAACAACATTAAATTTAAATTGTATCCAAAAAAAAAACAATATTTTTTATTTGTTTGTAGACCCACATAATTTTGATTGGGAATTTGGACATTTTTGGGGGACCCATTGCGCCTTTTAAAAAAAGAAAGTGCTTTTCTTCTATTCATTAGTTTTTTGCTTTTTCTCGTAAACAAAAAATTATTTAAGGGGAAAAAGCTCAAAAAAGTTCTTCCTTCTTTTTTTTATCCTTAAATATTTTTTTTTGTTTTTTAAAAAATTGAGGAGATATTTTGGGTTTCCCTTTTGGGGGAAAAATTTGGGAAAACAGGTTGTAATTTAAAAGGATTGCCAAAAAACAAAAAACTAAAAAAAACAGGGCCAAAGCAACCAAAAACTTGGTTTGGGACCACATAAGCCCCACTTTTTTTCAATTCCCCCCCCAACCCACAATGTGGGTGTTAAGGGGGGAGCGAAGACGCACCTCACAATTGCTAAAGCAGATAAACCCAGTTCAACTGGGTGCATTTTTAAAATCTACTCCAAGATCCTTGGTGTGATTTGTTTTGGTGCAGCTTCGAAGCTTCGTCATGGAGATCTTTCCTTCCACTAGCACATGAACTGAGGGGTGATTTTCACCTAAACCTGTTCTCAATACTACAAATAAAACTTCTCAAAACAAAGCAAAGCGACAGTTCTTTCCTGGCCTGCTTTGAAGCTTATTACCTATTATGGTGTTGGCTATAGTTCTTCTATGACTGACTCAACCTATTATGGAAGCACATAGGAAACGGAGGCAAATCTCATTGAATCTTCAAGATTTTAAGGCATCATACTTACAAATGCTACCATGACTCAGAAATTTATACGGTAAAAGGGAAAGCAGTGCTGCTCTTCCCTGTTGTTTTGTTCTGCTCACTAGGTACTTGAAGTGGAACTCTTTTAGTATAATCAATTCTTTGATGGTTATCTCCTGTAAATTTAGTATGTCTGCCTTCACATTTTTATGCTTTAATAACTTAATAACTTTAATGGGGTGTTTGATCCACATAATGTGAGATTATCTCAGTTAATAGGATTGCTTCTTCAAATGTAATGTGAAATTTTGAAAACATTAATTGCCTTAGAGTGCATTTAGTTCAAGTTATGTAACTTTACCTAATTAAATGAGTATGATATGTGATATAACATTGTTTATATCTGGGAGGTGCAGGGATTGATTCAGGTGGAGAGTGGGAAATGGGAATAAATAATGTGATACGGGTTTTTTTTTGGGTGGCTATTCATAGATACCTTTGAGGATAGTGCGTTTGGTTAATTTTAGATAATGTAAAGGAACTTGCTGCTACTTTTGATCAGTTGCAGTTCTCGTGTGTTAAGCAGTCTGTAAACAGTACTGATTATACGGTTGCTAAAGGGCCCATTCTTTGTCAGGAGGCAAATTATGCCTGACCGTGATCCACAATGAATTGTGGACATGGCCCATAAACGGAGCAACTTTTTTTAAAAAAAGCTTCATTTAAGTTATATAAAAAAAAAAAAAAAAAAAGTCGCGCGTTTTTGCCGTTAACCGGCGTATTATTTTTTTTTTCGTATATATGATTGTACGCAATTAGTGCCTTTGATGAATGTATAGTTATGTCGTTTATATTGAACGCATACAATTAGCAAATTAATGAAATTATGAACACAAAACTCAATAACTTATGACTTGACAAATTTATGACATGTATATGTGATAAAATTTATGGGACCATAGAAGCTTTAAATTAGTGAATTGTAGTAGTGTCGAAGATAATGATATGTACATTATTGAGGTTCATGAATGTATAGTTATGATTCATGGGGGGGAAAATTCCTACAGTTATGAGAATTATGGAAACTTACAGTTATGGAATTATGGAATGTACAGATTAATTAGATCAGACAAAATTCTACTGACATATTTATGAAATTTACTTACAATTATACAAAACATTGATAGTGATAAATTAGAACATAGAGTCTAAAAATATAAAGTTCACCAACATTCAAATACACAGAATCACATATTAACCTTGGTGAACAAAGTTTCGAAAATTCATGAATACAGTTATGGAGTTATGAAATTGTATCAAGTTATGGAGTTATGAACGTGTACAGTTATGGAGTTATTAGATGTACCCAAGTAATATAGAGTGAGAAATGTAATCACTCTTATGGAGTACATAGAATCTGATAGTTTATCTATTAAATAGAATAATAGAAAATTATTGCAACTATTATACTCCTATTAATACGAAGCTATAAAAAAAAAAAAATAATAAAATAAAGTATAAGAAATAAAAATAATGAATATGTAGTATATTTTCTAGTGTCTCTGACTTCACTAGTATACCCGTGTCCAGCATCTTGCATTCTGGACAAGCCAGGTGTGAGGTGCTAGTGGCTTAATACACGTATTGTTTCAGGAAGCGAAATAATGGGAGTTTCCTAACTTATACCATCTTGTCATTTATCAATTTCTTAAAGAAATCTGACATGTATCTCTTATATGTTTCATCATTTAACAAATCTAATTTTTACATTCTGGTACATCTTTACGTCTCCAAAACTTTTATTATTAACCATAATCTTATTCACATAATTTCCACAATATATATAATCTAAGAATATATATATATATAAATTTAATTAAAAATTACTTTAACACATCATTCTTTTAATAATTTTGATATTATCTCAAGATGAAAGAGAGATTCAACACTATTGCGCTTACACTCTAATTTTAATGGACTAATGATTATAGATCAGACATTCAATGTATATAAATCGCTAAATCCAAACATTTTTGCTCTAAATATTAATATTGGGTTAAATTAAACGATACAACTAATGCTTATTCTCATCAATTAACCACTATGATATGTAAACAAATTCTAAATATAAACTTACTATATTCATCTAAATGAAGATGATTATTTCATTTATTTATTTTTATTTTTATTCTTTATCATTTTGAAAATTCTTACATAAGGATAATAAAAAAAACTTCATCTCTATCGAACACTTTATAAAGCATTACAACTAGCTTAAGAGCTCTTCAATTTTCAACTCTAGCTTATATCTTTTTCAGCTTTCAGGTCATTTTAAACTTTCAGCTACATTTTCAGTTATGTTTGCCAAACATAGCATTTATATCATTGCCACATAGGATTTTGAGGTAATGTAATTACCTCTATCTTTTTAGGTATTCTTACATTACTTTTTAATAATTTTAATTTTGCCCTTATCAATTACTCCCTTCGTCCCATAAACCCATTTTATGTGTCTGATTCGGTTAACGACGAGCTTGATTGAAGTTATTTTTAATCAAATTTTTAATAATATTAATTTTAATACTTTTTTTTTTGAAAAAGTATATGGGGCTTCATTAGATAACGCTGAATATAATGTCTGGTGGGTGGCTATCCCAATACATAGCAATATGTTGGGATAAGCCCGTTAGTAGCTAACGCATGTGCTATAAAATTATCTGATCTAGGAATAAAACTTAAATGAACAGTACTGAAATTAAAAGTGGCAATTTCGCCTACAGTCGTCAATAGCATAGCCCACATAGGAGCGAAACGCAGCCGTCTGTGCAGCAAGAAATGTTGCAGTGTCAAGCAATCCGTTATAACTCAATATTTCTGCTCCCCTCTTCCCTTCAACCATGTAAAGCCTCTCTACATGCTAAAGGCTTCGGCCATAAAGTGGTGACAAACAAGTTGATAACGGTGCATTGAAGGCCGATATATATTCTCTGTTTGCATTGAACAAAACCGCCCTACGGTGGCCCCTTCCCGTGTTCGTGTAAATATCCTGCATCGACCCGACACCTTCGCAAAATTGGGCACACAATATTCTCGGCCATGGCGGGCAAGTTCCTCCGGCGGCAGCAGATCGCGTCAAATCGGCAGTGGCGGCATGGGCAGTCATCGTCGCCTCTTGCGCTATGCCGGCAGTGACGGTACCCGCAGTGGCGAGTAACTTGTGCTGGCTGGCGTTCCGGCGTGCAAAGACGCCACGCATCCTTGGCTGCCACGGCAGCTCGATTATAGAAGTGGTTTTCGTTGTAGTTGCATGCTTTCCCATACCGCTTTCGATTTCGTGCTCTCCAAATGTTGTATAGAATTGATGCTGCATATAACATTCCATCAAGAATTCTAAAACATTTTGAAGTTCCTCAAACCAAAACATGAAAAAATTTGTGACAAATGTTGGGGATTGGAAGGTTAGATTGTTCCCAAATAGTTTCTTCACATAATCACAACAAGACCAAAGCATGCATTGTATCCTCTTGTGATATCCCACACATGGCACAATAGGGCTCACATCTACCTCTTTATAAGCAAGTTTGTAGTAGTGGGTAATATATACAAATAGCTCTCCAAAGAAACATTTCCCATTTCCGGGGGTATCTTGAGTCGCCATAAAGCCAGCCAATTCATAAATTCTCCCCCTTGATTCTCATAGTCTCCCACTATTCGGCCTGTACCCATTCTTCACAGAATATAGCCCTTTTGGGTCCCCATGCCAATACCACATATCATCATAATCCTGCGAGACAGGTATTCTCATTATTCTTCTATATCATCTGGAACAATCTGTTAGAATGTCTTTATCCCCCATGTTCCTGTTTGTTGGTTAATAATCCCCATTAACTCTGGCCCTCGTAATTTGCACTGGCAATCTCTCTGTTTGTATCATAGGGTCGTGTTCATTCCTGTAACCATGGATGAGCCCATACAAACGTTGATTCCCCATTTCAATATCCTTCGCCTGACCACTACAAATTAGATCTTTGCTTGCCATAAATACTCCGCCAACAGAAACTGGGGTTATTTCTACCTGTGCATCAAAAAACGTTTCTCTTAGGAAAATACCGGCTTTATAAACACGAGCACCAAGAGTCAGGTTTGGTGAGCATTGCCACGCCTGCTTCCCCAACATTGCCAGATTAAACGGCACGTAAATCCTTAAAACCCAGTCCCCCACATTTCTTTGGGACACAAAGTTTATCCAGGCCTTCCAGTGTATTCGGTCTTTCTCCTCCCGAATCCCACCAAATATCTAATTCATGGTCCTCTCAATTGCTGTACACCGACTGATAATGGTAAAAGAAAAACACTCATTGAGAAATGTAGGGCATGGATTGAGCCACACTTTTCAAGAGTATCTCTTTTCCCTGCTTGAGATAGTAATCTTTTTATTCCAAGACCCAATTCTTTGGCGTATTTATCCTCAATATAAGCAAAGGCTGCCTTCTTATTCCTTCCAACAAAAGAGGTAGACCCTTTTGCAAAATTCGGGCCTGGGTTACCCCAGACCTGAGCCACATTATCCCCTGTCAACAGTTCCCGATATTCTTGCTATAGCAAATATTCGACTTGTGGTAATTGACCACCTGTCCGGATAGGTTCTCATATGCTGCAAGACATTTTCTTAATCTCATTGGGCCTCCTCCTCCTTTTTGCCTTGAAAAACAATAGGCGCTGTCATCTCGCAAAGAACAAATGGGAAAATTTGGGGGCACCTCTTGCAACTCTACATCCATGAATCAGTCCTCCCTGTTAGCCTGTTGCAACATAAGTAAAGTCCCTCTGCACATATAATAAAAATATGGGGATAAACGGAATCTCCTGTCTCAGCCCACCGAGTGGTATAATGGATCACTCTAAGAGCCATTCACTAAGGATACTAGAAAGCGCTTTTTACTGTAGGAAAGCCGTAGTTACACATTTCATAATCAAATCCACCAGTTCCTATGAAAACCCAAGGCTATCATCATGTTACGAAGATAGGGCCACTCCATCCGGTCATAAGCTTTTGCCATATTACTAGCTTAAGTGCACCCCAATCCCCCCTACTCACACACTGCTTTCTGTTCAAAAAATGGCCCTAACCTCTGCTGCTAACAAAATATTATCCGTTATCAACCCTATCCGGATGAAAAGCACTTCTGTGACTCAGATATTACTACTGTCCATAAATGGTTTATTCTACTGGAATCATCTTCGCATTATCCTGTAGACCACATTACTAAGAGCAATTGGGCGCAGGTCGCGTTTACCAACTCCGGATTTATTCTTCTTTGGGATTAGAACAATATCCGTATTATTCAAGCGCCAGGCGGTAATTCCCACTCTCAATACAATTTATCACAAAGCTCCGCCCACATCCCCTCCCGACCTACATCCCAAAAATGCTGATAAAACCCGGAAATTCATTCCATCGGGGCCAGAGCCTTATCGGGATACATCGCCAACAATGCATCCTTCAGCCTCCCTCCACTGTAAAGGGCTGTAATAAATAGTCATTCTGTGCCTTGATACCCGCTTCTCTACCCTCTCAAAAAACTCCTCTCCTGTCCCCGGAGTCCCAGAGGTGAAAATATTATTGAATCATTCCAACACAATCCCCATTGTCATTCATAATCTTAGATATAGTATTTTTTTTCTTACGGTGGGAGGCGTACCTGTGAAAAAACTTCGTATTGGTGTCAGCTTCCTTGAGCCAGTGCTGTTTGCTCTCTGCCTCCAGTATGCATCCTCTTGTGCCTCCGTTCTGCTCAACAGTGTCTCAATGCGCTGAAACTCAGCAAGTGAGGCCGCGTCAGTACGACCCCTCAAACGTTCTGGTCCTTTTTCAACTTTATAATTTGTTTCCCATACTTATATATTTATACTAGTATAAAAATTTATATATTTAAAAACTACACTAAAAGCACTATTAAACACAAACAAAATCAAATTAAAAAATAAGTAAAAAATATTTAAAAAATAAACAAAGAAGAAAGAGTTGTTTTGACCAATGAATAGTACAAATTTGCGAGCATAAAAAGAGTTTTTCCGCAAAATGGTCCCTCGACTATCGCTTATTCTCAATTTTGCATTTTGATTTTTAATTGTACCCAATGTGGTCCCTTGACTTTTAAAAACTTCCCCATATTGGTCTTCCGTTAGAAATTCCATCTATTTGAGTGTTAAAAATGAATGTGCATTTTCGTCCATTCACCTAATTATATGCCTAAATATATTCTGAAAAATAGTCGGGATATTTTGAGAAAAACTCATTTATTTATTTCCATTTTTTACACTATCAAATTCGAATTTCTATACTTTTTTTTCTTACAAATTATAAATGTTAAAATCCACCACAAATCTCAAAATTTTAAACATTCTCTGCAATTTTTTTCCTTTTGTCTAAACGTACAAATTTTTCTCCTAATACCTATCAAGTTTTACAATAAATTTCGTAACATTCATGAATACTGCATATACTTTTTTATTTTTATCGATTTTATGTGGTTTAATATAATTATCATATATATTATATTATATATATATATACCAATCATATTAACTTCAAAAGACAACTCAATCATATGTATTATATTAAATATTATTTTTATAGTTAAAATAAATTATTATTTTTTTACATACTTTGATAAAGTTTAACTTTCAAATTTTAAGTTTATTAAAGATTCATATAAAATACAAACAAACTTCAAAATGACAAGACTTGTAATATTGGTAAATGATGAGACTTTAGGTTTAGAATTGTTTGTTTTGTGCTAATTATTTTTGCATTTGGTTTATTTTACTTGTCCTTTAAGACATAAAATTGATAGCCATAGTTCTAGGACTCTCTTTAGGGCATGATGTACTTCTGGTAGATAGGCATTTGGAAATGAACAATAAAAAGTATATGAGCATTTATATTTTTGAAATTTACAGAACTTATTGTAAAACTTGATAGGATTAGAGGAAAAGTTTGTATGTTTAGACATAATGAACAAATTTGTATAGGAAGTTTAAATTTTAAGGTTTTGATTGTGGATTTTAACTATTTATATTGTAAAAAAAATGTATAGAAACTCTAATTGAATAGTCTTACAAAAATGGAATAAACAAAAATGAAATAAAATAAATGAGTTTTTCTCAAAATGATCCCTCCGACTATGTCCCAAAATGGTCCTTGACTATTTTTCAGAGTATATTAGGCATATAATAGGTAAATGGACGAAAATGACCTTCATTTTAAACACTCAATAGATGGATGAAACCAATGTTGAAAAAATCGCTAAGCCGCTTCTAGGCGTACGGGGATAGCCTAGGGCACTTAGAGCACCTAGGTGAGCGCTTAAGAGGCCCAACCGCCTAGTACCTAGGCACGATTTTTGCAATGGATGAATCACGTCCAACAGTTTGATAGAAAATGCCTTAATTGACGAAAACAAAATATAACACGTACTTTAGCAGCAGGGATTCGAATGAGCAGTGCATACCACCTCAGATGGCTCGTTATTCTTGAATACATCTTCTGCTTTTCATTCTCTTACCCTGCCGCTACTTTGCTCTAACAGTTTAATACCCAATTTAGACTTTATAGTGACTTTTTTCGATTTAGTCATATTTATCTTTTTGTACTTAGTTGGGTCCTCAAATTTGATGATTTTACTTGAGTCATATCGACTATAAGAATTAAGAATTAAATTGAGAAAAATCACTATAGTCCAGACTAAATTGGGTATTAATATATGAAAATTATCATGTTACAGTTACGATAACTCAATTAGGTAAAATTATCAAAGTCGAGAATCCAAACACAAAATACATTTAGAACTATAAAAAAAAAACATTATAGCCGATGACTAAATTGGATATTAGAAAGAATTTTATTGTCTCATTTTATATGCCATACTACTATTTATTGGTCAAATCAATTCTTTCTTTTTTATTTATTTTTTTTTAGTATGTTTTGCTTATTTTTAAATTTATTTTTTGTGAATTAATAGTACTTTTTAATATAGTTTCTAAATATATAAAGTTTGTATACTATTACTACAACTTAATATTATGAAAAATTGAATTAAAATAACTTCAATCAACTCTAGTTAACCGATTCAGATACATAACATAAGACAGAAGGAGTAATTTTTTCTAAACATAAATGCCACTTAAACACAAACATATAAAATCAATTTTAAGTAAAATTACTAAAGTAATCCATGTAAATGGAACAACATGTTTTACAAAGAACTAACAAAACATTTCACCAAGTAATATATCAAATATGTCAAAGGATAACCTTAATCTCAGTCGAGAATTGAAACAAATCCTATTCCATTTTACAACAACACATGCTAGTGCTAGTGCTATCCCTCCATAATTCTGTGAGGTCAAAGTATGGGGTATCCGGGATGGGCGGTTACACCTTTTGTCACCGAAACAAACAAGTTACATGATTTCCTGCATTGGGAGCTCCACAGAAGCAGGGAGTGGTGGGTTTATAATCCTTGTTATGATCAAACATGTAGTCCATCGTAAGTTCTTCACCCGCACCAAACATCCCTCTTGGCTATCAAAACCACCCCGTAATCCCCTTCCCCTAGATTCACTATCCTGGAATAGCAATTCGGCATGCAACAATGGTTGAACAGCCGAGTCAAGCTCCCCTTCATCGTAGGCATCAATCACTTTTTCTTCATTGATCCCGAACAGGTAACACTCCCTCCCCCCTTCCGCCTTGTACCGAGCTTCCCTCACGTCCGACACGCTCCGCCGTACAACCTCCCCCACGTACTCCCCCACGGCCTCCCCTTCCCGGATTTTCCGCCTCGCGAACACCCCCCACCCCCGTGAATCCCGGACTTGCCGAAACAGATTCGCTCTTTCATCGTTCTCTGCAGATGCTTCATCCTCTCCGGCATCGACGAGAATCCCCGGCCCACTTTCCGGCTCCTTCCCCCCCGTAATTCAGCCTGGCGTTGATTATCGCCTCCGGTTTATCTCTTTTCCGAGCTTGTTCTATCGTAGACCCGACATCTCGCCGCGGAAAAATTGATCATCAGGCTCAAGCTGGGGTTCATTTAATGACGAATCAGTCTTAGAAAGTTTCAGGTTCTGAACTTTGATCATCTGGCTTTGTTTCAGTTTTAGGCTGGGGTTCAGGTTCATTTGATGATTTCAGGGCATGATTTCTGTTCTTGTGAAGAGTTCGCATCTCTAATTTACTATCTGGATTGGGAGGTTTGTGGACATTGCAATACAATATCAGTCTATTAGTATTCTTATTGGCTATTAACATCATTTCCATGTAAAACCCTGCTCGGAAAGCACAGGTGATATGGTAAGTGTTGCTGCATTTACAGCACTGCATACACGCTCCGTGAGTCTGGTTGCAGATTTGGCAGGTCTGCTGGAAAGTCTTGGGCGGGACTCTCATCAACCCGACGGCCGGCTCCATCTTGTCACTGTTGAATGCATTTCGGGGCGAAACCAGGCGCAGATAACGTGAACCCAGAACGGCTCAACGTCGCAGGGCTTCAATGCGCCGCCCTTGACAGGGCAGAGACAGCATTCCGGGTTGAGACTCGGGTTCTTGCAGGCATTGCAAAGCCAGTAGGTGAAATCATTGATGTGACTTACTCCATAGCATTTTTGGTGAACTGCCATTTCGCACTTGTTGCAGATTACGATCTGTCGTATTCCCAGTCTTCATTCCATCTGCAGACTGCGCAGCGCTCTGGTGTCCATTTTTGGGTTATGGGGTTGTATTTTTGGGTTAAGAATGCTGAGAGTCGGGTTGGATTTAATCCCGGATTAAAGTTAAACCCGAGTCCTCGAGTAGTGACTGCGGAATTCTCTGAAACCCATTCTCCCAAGGGTTGCCTTGTGGCCTTCACCTTTATGCTCCCTTCCATTTTTTAGCTCTCGACCCGGCGTGCTTTTCCCAATCGCCGACGCTCCTCTTGGCGTTGTTTTTCTTGATCGAACACGGCCTGCACCCACATTGCACCATATGGAGGCCGGGAAAATAAACCCTTCTGTCTCATTGCACACAACTTCTACCGTCTCCGGGATAACATCTTCCGGCGAAGGATAGGGTTTTGGCCCTGATTCGGAATCGAGAATCCCGCTGCATCCATTGGAGGATTTCGCGCCAAAAAGCCGCCATTATGGGGATTCACAACGCACCTGTCGAGTTCTCCGGGAAGAACATTATCGTTGCTTCTTCGCTGTTTCTTGGGATCAGAGAAGCAGAACCCTCGATCGGCGCCGCTCATTGAATCCGGGAGGCAGCGCTTCAATCCAAGAACCATCTTTAATTTATTCTGGTGATTTCTTGCTCTGCTCCTCCTGGATTTCTCTTCACTGATCGAAACTCTTGCTCTTGCGGTGCGATTCAACGGAGATTGGAAGCGGAAAAACCCTTGGATTCAGATATAGAGAGAGAGATTTGTAAATTGAGGAGATGGAGAGACCAAAAAACAGGGCAAGAGAAGTTCGTATATAGATTTCTAGTCCGACTAGTAATGGGACTGGACTAGTTTTGCCCGTTTGGTAGAGAGATCGGGATAATTATATTTGGGATTGGAATTATATTATATTTAAATTAACAAAAAAATCTTTACTATATTTATCCCACAAATTTAAGACCATTAACTAATTGCATGAAAATTGACAATTTGAAGAATTTAAAAAATTATAATTTTCCATCAAAGGATGAATTTTTACCGTTGTACGAAAAATGTAATAGTAATATATTTAATACGTATCTAGTGTTCCATTCTTGAATATTTTTCGTGCTGAATAGAATTTTCGTATTATGATGAAAATAGGAAATGCTAATTCGAATTATATTTTGGGCAATGGTGTAACAATTGCTTGAAACCCAAGAAAGCTAATTGCTTAAAATCCAAGAAAGTTCAATTGTTATATTGCCATATTGGGGATCAGCGTATACTATGTGCATGATACACCTTGTCTAAATTATGTACCTACGATTAATATATGATGTACATCTACTATATACTAATATACTAATAAGAACTCAAGAAAGTTAATTCTATAATGGGTAGAAAAAATGGCGGTCAAATTTTTTAATCAAATGATATAAATCAGATTTTCAGACTCTTTTCGTTAACTTGTTAACTTACTCATTGATTTCAATCAGAAATGTCCAAGGTTCGAACCCCATCCCAATCAAAGTTGGCATATTTAGTACTCTATTTTACTTTTATTAAATTAATAATAATTTAGTAGTTACACAAAAAATAATACATATGCATTTCGATCTTTAATTTTAGAATTATGTATCTACAATGTTTTTATTCAAAAAAATTATTATTATCAATAAATTAAATAAGAGAAATAATTTCATTAGTTATATTGTCTTTATTTTTCTCAATATAAAATTTTTACATTCAAATTCATCAATTGATTATATTCGCTACATTGTCCCTACAATGTCTTTATTAAAAAAAATTATTCATTATCAATAAATTAATTAAGAAAATAATTTTATATTATATTGTCTTATTTTTCTCCAATGTAAAATTCTTTACATTCAAATTCATCAATTGATTATATTCACTACATTGTCTATTATTTTTTTTGTGCACTATTTTTTTAATTAAATATCAAAGTTATAATACGAAATAATGTTATATATTTTACCAAGTATTTTATTAATACCATGAAAAAATTAAGAAAATATAATTAATAAAGCCAATCATATTAACTATTGAGAACTTTGTTGACAAAGAGAGTATTCAAATCACACAATAAATTGAAGTGAGACTACTCTGGTAATGTCCTTGTTTGACAATGAGTAGTAGTAGTAGTAGTTTTAAAATTAAAATAAATAATAATAAAATATAATTAAGCCAATCATTTTATGCCCTAATTTTTATTTGCTCTCCCTTATGTCCCGTATTTTATTACCTATTTAAAAACGCAAATTCAACATTCAATTATTTATGCATGAACAATTCTAATATAATCATGCATTTATATACTTTAAAGTACTTATTAAAAAAAACATTGGGCATTATCCCAATCGCGCAATGCGCGTAAAAAACTAGTATAGTATAGAATAGATGTATAGATATAGATAGATTACAATAGGATTGTATTACAGTATTTTATAATATTAAATAGAATTTAATCCAGAATTATTGTTTACGAATAGGAAAGTAGAAATCAATATATCTATATCTATCTACATCTATACAAATCTAATAAGAGCTAATAATGTTAGGCCCTTAACTGGAACAAAATGTCGGTACTACTGTTTCTTAAAATGAATGGTTCATTTTTTTGATTTTAGTATCTTTCAATGATTTCTTCTTTTACCTCTTTTATTATTTTTTCCCTTAAATAACCCTAAATTCGTTAGTATAACTTTAGTAACGAATATTCCGTTAACTATTTATTATTCTTAACATTCCCATTAATTTATATAAGAAGGTCTTAGGTTCGAACATCATCCAATATAGTTGCATTTGCTAACATATATTATGAATATGTTTAAGTGTATTAAATATATATAATAAAATTAACATAAACTTTGGTCAAATATTAGCCCGACTAAATATATTAGCATTCAAAGTTGAGCATCAAAGATTATAAATCAGGGAACTATTTAAAATCGTTTTGATTTTCTTGAATTTTTATTAAAAAAAAAACAAATTTAGGTTAAGTTATTTTTTATGTTTAATTAATCTTCTTGAACAAAACTTAATATTTCAATATTGTTTTGCATTATTGAAATGATTTAAGTCATTATGTATTAATTTTTTGTATTTTTTATAATGGTACAATTGTACATTACTTTACAATATTATACTATTTTTTTTATCGGACAAAATTGTTCTTTACATCATTGTCAGACATGCGAGGCCTAACTACAAGTTGTTGATCATAAATATAATTACACATGGACTCTAAAACGGTAGATCATTTTCCAAATAATTGACAATGTTAAATCCTACTAGCTCCAATTTGAACAAGTTTACACATCAAAATTTTATCAATGCATGAAAACTTCTAAAGAAATTGTAAGTTAATTATTTTTACAATATCATGTTATTAATACTATTGTAACAATATTTTGAATATATTTATTATCATCCTCTATTGACAACAATTGTAGCAATTATCATGATAAACTCTCAAAACATTTGTCTCAACAAGGAATTGATTTTTTAAAAAAATCATTGATTTCATTATTGTTGATGAAAAGTATGTACGACACTTTATTACTCTTATTAAATTAAAATAAATTAGTAGCTACAATAAAAAAAATAATACATATGCATTTAATTAATTTAGAATTAGATGTCTATAATTCCTTATTAAAAAAAATTATTCATTATAAAAAATATATATAATTTCTTTAGTTATTATCTTTATTTTCTACATTCAAGATTTCTTACCTCAAATTATTATTTTTTATTATATTCACTACATTGTTTATTGTCTTCTTTTTTTTACCATTATTATCTTGTACTCCGTAATTAAATATCAAGTTATAATACAAAAGATGTTATATATACTTATTTACCAAGTATTTTAACATATATAATAAATATTATATTTTTGTTTAATACTTTCAATGATAATTACGCCACCATCTCACAACACATGAAACATATAGGGAAAAACTACACAATTAATATCAATAGGTTTGTAGATAAAAAAATCATATTACAACTGAAATTTAGTCATATACACAACAAGGCAAATCTAAAGCTTCTTACACCATAATTTCAGTGCATGATGAATCCCTCTATGCTGCCACAGTAACCTAATTGCACATGATACATTACTTAAAAAATAATAAATAAATAAATAATATATATATATAATATATATATATACTATATTATACTATATAATATATATATTATATATATATATAATATATATATATATATATATAATATAGTATATATATATATATAAAGAGGACATATACTGAAGATGAAAACAATGACAATGCTACCCAAAAGAAATTAAAGTTAATAAATTTAAACCAAAAATAACATTTATTTAGACTATCGTTTTAAAATTAAGTATTTAAACTAGCGTTATTACAAAGTTGCAAACATTTATTTTTGTGACAATTATAATCAATCTCTAATATTTATATTGCATTTATATACTTTAAATTACCGATTTTAATAAACAAATTCAACATTTATTTACCTATGTATGAATATCTCCTATATAATATTGCATTGAAATATTTTGAAATACTTATTTAAAATAATTATTGGGCATTATCCCATTCGCGCAAAGCGCGTAAAAAACTAGTTTTATTATGAAGATAAATTTTTTAAGAATTGGCGGAAAGTTAAAATTGTACGAATAGGAAAGTAGAAATCAATATATTTTATTAGGATGTGAGATTTTTTAGGAATTGGGCGTGATGGTTAAAATTGCAAGATTTTGTTTTTATATATAGTATAGATGTATAGATTGATAGATAGATTACAATAGGAATTATATTACAGTATTTTATGCTCTACGTTTTCCTTCGTTTTGGTAAGTTACCGGTAGGGCACCAATCATGGACTTACCTTCCATGGACATGGTGTCCGGTGAGCCGCCGTCGACCGCCTCCCCGGAGGTTGAGGGGGAAGCAAGAAGGGCAACGCATGCAAGAAAGAAAATCAAAATCTCGAAACGCTCTTTCGCCGATGCAATTTCAGCCTCGCCTATGCCAGAAAGACGACACTATGTCGGAAGAGATCGATTCCGACTGGCTGGACGAGGATTTGCCTGTACACTCGGACCTAAGGAAGCAGACGAGATGAGAGAGGGATACCGGTGGTCAGATTTTCTCGAAAGAAGGAAAAGGGAAGAGATGGTGAAACCTTGGGAAACGGGCGATAATCTTAAAATACTTGGGGAAACCACCAGCTTTTCCTCTTCTCCGCCAACGCCTCTTTATGCTTTGGAATATCAATGGCAAAGCAGAACTCCTTGATCTTGGCATGGGATGTTACGTGGCGCGCTTCAGTCTTGCGACGGGGAGGTACAGACACGTACTTCTCGGCGGTCCCTTGGAAGCTTTTTGATTGTTATGTCATCCCACAAAGATGGCGTCCAGACTTTGATCCTCGCACTTGCTAAGATGGAGAAAATGGCAGTGTGGGTTCGTCTACCGGGAATACCGCTGGAATAACTACAACAGAACGTTTCAATCAAGAAAATACTCTCCTTCGTGGGCAATCCTATCAAGCTGGATAAGGTTAACCGAAGGGGTTTGAGAAGAGCAATGTTTTGCCAGGGCAGCGGTCGAGATTGACTTACAAAAGCCCCTCGTCTCAATGGTTTGGGTTAGCGACAGAATCCAACGTAATCGAATTCGAAGCCTTCACACATTTTGCTTTGGTTGTGGGCAGGTAGGCCACGTGTCGGCAATGTGCAAGAATGGGAAATCTCCAGAAGATGTCTCTCAAGCCAGCCCGATCCCGTCGATCCGATGGAAGAAACGGGAAGGGAGGGAGATGCAGCACTGGAAAGAGTTCACGTGAAATATGGTCCTTGGACGTTAGTGACCAAGAAGAAAGCTCAGCAACAAGTTAACAATCGCGACAAGGGTCGGAATGCCAGGAATCCGAAACCTAAGACTACGGATAATAATGAGAAGGGAAAAAAGTGGTGGCAGCCAGAACTGTTAGCTCTGGATCTCCGGCCACTAAACAGGGAACGAAGGTAAACAATGTTGCGCCTGTTATTCCTGTTAGTAACACCTTCTCTACCTTGCAGGATGTTGGAGAGCTCCATGAGACGCCGGTCTTTGTTGAAGGAGAAACTGGAACTACCAGTGGACCTATCAGCACTAGGAATCCCCAACAAAAGGGGAGAAAATCCAAAGGCAAACAGAACTGCTTCGTGCCAAGGCAAGTCGCCGGCTGGTAATACTCTACGCGAGGCCAGAAGTTGACCACCACCACCGCGGTCCACGCCCGAGCATCGACGAGTCGCACAAACAGGTCGGCAGCCTGGCGAGGGAGGTGGCATCCGGAACCTTTGTGTTCGGTTCTGTCTTGGGGAGTCAGCAAACTTCCCAGTTGCCTGGAGGTTCTCACCCCGTGTCTAATTTTTTGGCTACGCGTAAGGAAGGCGATCAACAAAAACTTCCTTGTCGAACGCCCGTTCCCAATGATTGGTGCTCTCTTGGAACTGTCGGGGTATTGGCAACAGGCAACTATCCGTCACACAAAGACTCTATTAGCCAATAGGGACGTGGGGGGCTCTTTGTCTTCTGGAAACCAAGACCAACAAGGCCGACAAGCTTTCTCAAAATGCTAAGTAAGTTGGGTTTCGATAACTTTTATTTAGTTAACACCCTCGGTTTTGCAGGGGGCTTCTTTTGGTTTGGAACAAGAAATATTCTTGATCTCGAGGTGGTAGGAAGTAATTCCCAAGCAATTCACTGGCAAAGCGTCAGAAGGAGGAACGTCCCAGTTCTTTTTATCCTTTGCGTATGTAAGGCCTAACCAAAGGGCCAAGGAGTTGTTTTGGACCGATGCAAAAGTTTCGGGGATTCACTTAATGCACCGTGGATCTCTTAGGCGATTAAATGATGTTGCCGATCTTTCAGATAACTGGGGAAGTGAGCATATTAACATGAACAATCTTACCAGATTTCGGGAAGCCTTCGAAAATTGTGGGCTCATGGAGGTTGCTTCGGATGGGCCAAAATTCACTTGGGTTAGGCAAATTTGGAGGCGCACGGTTCTGAGAAGGAGCTAGATAGGGTCCTTTTGGAATATTGAAGCCCAAGAGGCTTTTCCTGAAGCTAAAGCCAAGGTACTAACTAGAACTCATTCTGACCATCATCCTATATCGTTCTTAAGTGTTGCAGGACCGGCCCGGACAGAAATAATAGGCCATTCCGGGTTCGGAGGCCGCCTGGCTCACGAGGGAGGATTACAAGAGCTTTGGAAGAAAGCTTGGAATGACAACCCTAATGTCGTGGAGAGGGTCATTAAAGAGGTTACCAATCTAAGTAGGAAATGGAACGGGAGGTTTTCGTATATTTCAAAAGGAAAAGGCTCATCCAAGCCAGAATCCATGGCATCCAAATGCCACCTTGTACACTCTCGGGTCTCCAAGCTCTGGAACACAAGCTTTTAAAGGGAGCTCAACTCAGTCCTTGCTCAGAAGATTGTTTTGGTTCCAAAAATCGAGAAAGGCTTGGGTTCAAGATGGGGACAAGAACACCAGATTCTATCACAAATCCACAATCATCAGAAGAAGTAGGGGAAGAGTCAGGTCACTGAAGGTCAATGGTGAGTGGAACTCCGATCTCCAAGTACTTAAGGATCATGTCTCTCACTTTTTCGCTAATTTGTTTAAAAAGCCAATCAAGAAAAGGAGGGCGCACTCCAGAGCAACATTTGGGTCCCCGTCTTAGTCTGAGGGAAGAGGAGACCTGACCAAGCTCGCAGGCATGGAGGAAGTTAGAAAAGCAGTTTTTGGTATGAAGAGGCTAGGCAGTCCGGGACCTGATGGGGTATCCAAGTAGCTTTTTATCAACTACTGGAATGACGTGGATAGCAGCATAACCAGGTTTGTCAATGAGGCTTTGGTTTCAGGTAAGGTACCGGTAAGTTTCCTTGAAGCTTTTATTACCCTGATTCCTAAAAAAGATAGTCCAGAAACTGCGGCCGACTTTCGGCCTATTACCTTGCTTAATGTCATTTCAAAATCTTGTCTAAAGTGGTTGTCAACAGGATGAGACCTCTTGATGATCAAACTCATTGGCCCACATTCAAAATAGCTTCTTACCAGGTCGATCTACCCTGGACAACATTGTTCTTACTCAAGAAGTTATGCATAGTATCAACAGGAAAAAGGGCAAGAAAGTGATTGGTAATCAAAGTTGATCTCCACAAAGGCTCTACGATAGCCTGGACTGGGGTTTTCTAGCTTCCGTTTTTCTGACCGATTTTGGGTCCCGCAACGCATGGAATCAATCTGATTTCTTATTTTCTCTAAAGGAAAGCAGAATTGGGCATTCTTGGAATGGGGAAAAAACTCCCCAGTTTGAACCAGGAAGAGATCTAAGACAAGGGGACCCGTTAGCGCCCTATCTCTTTATTCTTGCCAATGGAAAAGCTTTCTTATTCCATTCAAAAAGAGATAAGCGATAAGAAGTGGACCTATTCACATCTCAAGAGGGGGGATTGGGATCTCTCATCTCTTCTTTGCCGACGACTTAATGCTCTTCGGGAGGCTTCGGAAAATCAAATAAAGTCTATCATGGATTGCCTTAACAGATCGCCATTTGGTCAGGTTTTGAACATTAATTTTTCTAAATCCCTCATTTATTGTTCTCCTAACACTACCAACAGGATCAAAAGGAGGGTGGGCACCATCTCTAGCATCCCGGTCACTGAGAATCTGGGCAAAGTATTTGGAATTCCTATTCTCCAAAAGAGAGTGGAAAGCAACACTTTAACTACATTCTTGATAACCATGCGCCGAAAGCTGAATAACTGGAAAGCGGATTCGGATGAGCCTTGCTGGAAGAAGAATCCTTATCCAATCAGCCCTGGCCACAGTACCGGTCTATACCATGCAAACGTTGGCTTCCCTACACGGTACGTGTATGACATTGATAAAAATCTGCAGGGATTTCCTTTGGGGTTCGTCTGAGGGTAAAAGAAAACTGCATCCAGTCAGGTGGAAGGGAGTGTGCAGCCCGCGACTTGGCGGGTTAGGCCTTCGGATGGCCAAAGATTTTCAACTTGGCCCTCTTGGCCAAACTTGCGTGGCAAATCCTCACTAACTCAGACAAGCTCTGGGTTAAAGCCTTAAATCAAAAGTACATTCAAGGGGATAATTTCTTCACCTCACCAACTCATTCTAATGCATCGGGGTGGAAAAGTATCCTCAAAGGAAGATCAATAGTGAAAAACCGGGCACGTTGGAGAGTAGGAGACGGTAAGTCCTTAGACTTTTGGTCCGATTGGTGGCAATGATAAGCCGCTTGGTCTCGAAATGGGGATTGATATCCCAGAAAAATCTATACACTAAAAAAGTCAGCGACTTATTTAAAGAGGACCGTAGTTGGAATGTGGATGATTTGGTAACGTTTCTGCCTGAGGAATTAGTAAAACAAGATACGCGCAATTCCCATCCCCGGTGGAGGCCTCCACTGCCGATGCACTCACCTGGCCGGATAGCTCTACAGGTACGTTTTTCTGTGGCCTCTGCTTATAACCATATTGCAGGTACGGTGGAGGAGGTTGATTGTTGGCCATGGGTGTGGAAGATTCATTGCGTTGAAAAAGTGAAAACTTTTCTTTGGCTCCTCCTTAAGGGCAAGCTGCCTACAAACACCGAGAGGAAGAAGAGGCACTTGACCGAAGACGATGCATGTGTTAGATGTCAAGATGAAGAGGAGCCCCTTTCACATCTCTTCCGAGATTGCCAGTTTCGCTAGAGAATGCTGGGAGGCCATCGAAAAATATGGAGGGAGGGAGGCTCATGAACTACCTGCGATGAACGCTTGGATCGAGTGTAATGTTCATAGTAAAAGCTTGACTGATGACGGTGCACCCTGGAACATCATTTTTGTTTATGTGCTTTGGCAGATCTGGAAGAGCAGGAATGGTTTGATTTTTAATAATAAGGCCCAAGCTCCAATTCAGGTTGCAAAGATGGCAGTACACTTTTGCAAATGAAGCAAAAACTCATATTAATTATTAGGCACAGAGGTGTTGTCTCAAGGCTATCACAACTGGGTCAGCTGGATGCCCCCGCAACCGGGGTGGTGGTGAAAATCAACACAGACGGAGCGATGAAGGCTAGCACAGGGCTGGCAAGTGCCGGTGGCATTGTTCGCGGATGATCACGGGCTTTGGGTCAAAGGTTTCGCAACAAAAATCGGCATGACAGATACTTCTCAGCAGAGCTGTGGGCCTGAAAGGGATGGTTTACGGCTCTGTTTGGAGAGAGGGGTGGGGATTCAGTTTGGCCGAAATGGACTCGGGGCAGCAGCACTGTCATGAAGATAAAGGTAATCATAACGAAAGAGGTCGTTGTGGCCTTGGTTAGAGACTCTTAGACCTTACGCAGAAAGTTTCACAGGTTCAAGATATCTACACATAATGATGAGAAGGTAACAGATGTGCTGATTGGCTCGCGAATTTTGGGCAGAATATCGCTTGGGGAACGCTTTGGCTAGACTCAGCACCGGAGGACCTCAATGACATTCTCCAGGCGGATTCCCGTGTGCACGCCTAGTTAAGGGTTAGATAAGCTCTCTTTGAGGGGCTTCAAATTTACCAAAAAAAATATTACAGTATTTCATGATATTAGAATAGAATTTAACCCAGAATATATTGTTACGAATAGGAAAATAGAAATCAATATGTTTATTAGGAAGAGAGATTTTTAGAAATTGGGACTGTGGAAGTTTTAAAATTGCAAGATTTTTGTTTTTATAGATAATATAGATATAGATGTATAATAGACGTATATAGATAGATTACAATAAAAAATTATTATTACAGTATTTTACTGATATTATAATAGAAATTTTAACCAGAATTATTGTACGAAATAGAAATAGGAAATCAATATTTATTAAAGAAGGAGGATATTTTTATGAATGATGCGGAAGTTAACAATTGCCCAGTATTTGTTTTTTTTTATTAAAATATAGTATAGAGTATAATGTATAATAGATAGATAGATAACAATAGGAATATATTACAGTAATTTATGGGGATATTAGAATAGAATTTTTAACACAAATATTGTACGAATAGGAAAGTTAGAAATCAATATATTTTATTAGGAAGAGAGATTTTTTAGAATTGGGCGGAAAGTTAAAATTGCAGGATTTTTGTTCGTTATTATATAGTATAGATGTATAGATAATATGATAGATTACAATAGGAATTGTATTACAAGGCATTTTATGATATTAGAATTAGAATTTATTCTTAGAATTTATTGCTACGATCATGAAAGTAGAAATCAATATATTTTATTAGGAAAAGAAGATTTTTTAGGAATATGAGCGTGAAGTTAAATTGTAGAATTTTTGGCTTTTTTATGAATAATAGATAGATTAATATTATGCAAAATTGTATTGTGAATAACTTCATGTTTAATCTTGTTAATCGACACATAAACGATAAAAGTTTTTACGGATGACATGGCACGATTTCATTGGCTATCTTTACTGGTTGTAAGTCGTAACTTGCGAAACTAAGTAATAGACAGAAAATGTGTGTTGGATACATTTTGTCGCTAGCCCGCGAGATTTCGCAGTCACCCAGAATGTTCTGGATTTTCTCTGGAATTTCCTCACATTACCCTTCCAGTTTGAGATTGATTCCAGTTTTACTGTTTACGGTCCACACAATTGCCATTTTCTCCTTAAACTTCAAAAACATGCTTAAATATTGGAAATTAAGTATATTATTGTGAACATTTAATAAAGTTTTCATTTAAAAAAAAATACCGTATTATATGCAATCTTACATAATGTTAATATATTTCAAATTATTAAATTTATGGACATGGTGCATTTCAATTTTAATATATAATATATTAATTTCATGATAAATTAATTAAATATAATAATATAATTACATGAGGTGAATCTCTCCATATAGCATTTGATCATTACTCACGAAGTCACAATTGATTTTGATCCTATTTGGTAACATAGTTAGTTTATTAATCAATTATAATTTATTTGTCCACTATCAACCGTTTGATTTTGGGTTAAACAATCAATATGAGTGTTTGATTAATTACCGTTAAACAATCAATAGTTTATTGCTTCAAAATGCTAAAATTCAAAAAGTTGCTCATAGCAGTTTTTTCGATTAACTTTCTGAGAAAGTCATTTTGCATATAATCAGTTATCAACTAGCAACTAATTTATCAAATGTTTTCTTTTATAATCAGCTAATACTATCAACTAGTAAAACTCACTAACACAACCAACTACCAACTATCAGCTATTTACCAAATACCGCCAATTTGTAAGAATCACTTGGCCTTTTCTTCTTATAATAATGTAATTGTTTTTCTTAATTTTGTACATTTAAAAATTTATTAAATAAAATCGAATAAGTATATACCAAATTTTTTGTGCAACTAAATTTTTTTTTAATGACATTTAAATTGTCGGATAATGTTTATATAGTTCATATCAAAATATGAACCGGGTCATAGGCCATGGGTCATGCATCCCAATCAGGGGCATTTTAGTCAAGACGGGCATTCCGAATTCTGGTAATTTCCTGGATAATCCAGGGAATCCGAAAATTCTCGCTATATAAACGGATCATCTTCAACGACCCGAAACCAAAACATTTTTTCTGACATACACGTGAAGTCTCGTATCGCTCTGAGGAATACTCTTTTGCTTGTTTCCTGTTACGAAGAAGAAGAAGATAATGGAGGGTTTCGCATCGTTCTTCAATTCGGAGTCTCGCAATCGGTGGAGCTATGATTCTCTCAAGAACTTCCGCCAGATCTCACCCGTCGTTCAAAATCACCTCAAGCAGGTTCGTTCGATCTATCTGTTTTTTTTTTTGGGGTTCAGATTACGAGAAATTTGTAGGAAAACTTATGGAAATTATATTTGAACGAACTCATAGATATCCTTAACAAATGTTTTTTTTTTTTGGTTACTTTGGTGTTGACTATTATTTATTGTTCCGCTTTTTTCTTTTTAATTTTCGTAATTATGTAATGCTTTAATTTTAATATTTGGATTCGATTCTCGTGGTTTCTGATTGTCTCGTATTGATACCTCTCTCTTTGTGAATTGCGCCTAATTTTCGATGACCAGAGGAAATGTAATTATGTAGAAAATGGAAGGTTAGGTTTTTACCGAATTTGACCTAATCTAGTTTCGGCTGTTAGACGTTGTGAGGTTGGAGCGGCAATATTGATTTCTTGAAGTTGTTTTCTGCTAGATTTTGATTAGTTTGTGATTAATTTGAATTGATTGAAGACTGCAAGAAACTTTGAAACTTATTACTGCTTCTGTACTTTGCTAGCTATACAATTTATAGAAATTTGCATTCTGCCCATGTGTCAGTTGTGTGGTTGAGTAGAATTGGGGGATATTAGATGGTATGTTATGGCAGAATCTATTCAAAAGACCTTGTTGTGAAGAGAAGAGTCATATTCTCTATCCCAGATGTAAATTAACTGTCTTGGCAATTCTGATTGATTTATTTCCTTGTGACAGGTCCTATCTTGCACTATGCTGTGCTTTAGTAGCATCCGCAGCTGGGGCTTATCTTCACATTCTCTGGAATATCGGTGGTCTCCTGACTACCATTGGATGCATGGGAAGCATTTTTTGGATGCTCTCTTGTCCTCCTTATCAAGAGGTACTATAATTTATTCCTCTACAAGATCAGTCGTGTCTTGTTTGTTTTTTTTTTCTTTATTAATTAAAATGTTAATTGTATTTCTGATGAGCAGCAAAAAAGGGTAGCACTTTGATGGCAGCGGCACTTTTGAAGGAGCCTCCATTGGTCCTCTGATTGACGTTAGCCATTGACTTCGACCCCAGGTTTGTTTGATGTGCTTTAATCTCAGTTCATGGTTTAATTTGTTATTTGTCTCGGTTTGTTGTTGCTTTTAACACTAACTTTTTACCTTTTCTAAAGGACTACCTTTACCCCTTCAGCATTTCTTTAGGGACTTAAACAAGTAACAATTTGTTCATAGAGCATGTGTTACATGTTACAATATATGACCCTTAAGGCCTTAACCATTGTGTTCTATATTTACATCATAAAAGTGATGGTAACCTACCAAAAAGAAAAAGAATTGCAATATGCAAATGACATAGGTGTAATTACATCTTCAGATCTTCCTCTCTGTCCCTTAACTGTAGGAAATAAGATAGACACATGGTCCTTCCTGATAGAACCCGTTGGTAACTTAAGAGGTGGCCAATGATTGGTTGATTACCTTCTAGTTTTCTTTGCTGACAATTTCTTCTTGCTTCAGCATCCTTGTTAGTGCATTTGTTGGTTGCGGTTTGGTATTTGGCTGTTTCTCAGCAGCTGCCATGGTGGCAAGGCGCAGAGAGTACCTGTACCTCGGAGCCCTGCTTTCATCTGGTCTCTCCTACTATTCTGGTTGCAGTTTGCATCCTCCATCTTTGGTGGTTCTATGGCCCTTTTCAAGTTTGAGGTATTCACTTCAACTCTCTCACATCTGATTGCCAATTAAACAATAATTTTGAGTGAATCGTTATGTGTTCGGTCCTAACAACTTATCATCATTGCTTTGCAGTTGTATTTTGGGCTTCTGGTGTTCATGGGCTACATTGTAGTCGATACCCAGGAAATAATTGAGAAGGCACACTATGGAGATCTGGACTACGTCAAACACGCTCTAACCCTGTTTACTGACTTCGTTGCTGTTTTGTCCGAATTCTCATCATCATGGTAAACTAGATGTTCCATTCCTTCGGTTATCAATTTACATTTTCCTAATTTTTATGATACACGGGAACTCTTTAAGGATTATGTTTCCTACTTTTCTTTTTTCCCCAATATCATACCATATGTTCCTTCGTTTCTCATTTTCCATTCCCATTACTGTGTTACCTAGCCTAACTCTTCTGTGACCTCTTTTTGCAGTTGAAGAACGCATCCGAGAAGGAAGAGAAGAAGAAGAAGAGAAGAAACTGAGGTCGGCTAAAGCAGCAACTAGTTCCATGATCTGACTTGAAAATGTTGATTGTGCATATAAACTTTGTTGCTCTCAAAACTATGCACGTACCAATGTAGTGATAATAGGGATAGTGATACTGCTAAATATGCCTATGGTGTATATGTGCCATTTCCTTTTGGAAGCATTACTTTGCAATTCAGTAACTATATATGCAAGTGTTTGAAGTAAATCTTTCTAAATTTGTACTTCATTTTTTCATTTCAGTCTAGAATATGTATAAATAGTTGGTACAGATACTCATAGTTGTTTGATAACTATACACGATTTAATCTTGACTATTTACGGAAGCGTCTACTTTTGAGTTGGGGAGTAGTCAATTTTGAGTTGATTAGTTGGGTCATAACTCATAAGTAATTTTTAAAAGATCATTATATTTCGTTCTTTTTTCTTTATTAAAATTTCTCAGTCATAAGTATTGAATTTTTTTTTTTTTGGTTTCCTAATTATTATAATTGAATCACATTAAGATTATTTAATTAGGTGTATATAATATTTGGTTTTACTGTCTAATTTTTTAGTCAATTATTACAAGATACTAGAAAGAGCATTGTATTTGTTTCTTTTGAAAAGAGCATTACATTTCCTCTGTACTTCTGAAGAACCACTGCATTTGCTTCTCTCAGAAAGAGCACATTTTACAATAGTTAGCCCAAAAATTGAATAGAATGTCCAAAATTTTGATACAAATTAGAGAATTTTAATAGTTAAGAACTAAATATAATTTTTGTATAATAGTCAGATGACGAAAAGTAAAATGATGATATATTCTCATATGGCATATAGTGACTTTTTTATATGGGGGATCATGAGATCGAGTCTTAGTGAAGGCATTGCTTAGTGAAGGCATTGTGACTCTTTGTATTTTAATAGGTTGAGAAAATATATTTGAACTGTTAGTACAAGTGTACAACATAATAGACTCAGTAGCATTTAAAAAAGGGAAAATTGTAAAAAATGCCACTCTATAATATGTCAATTATCAATATCACCCCTGAATTATGAGTGGTGTAAATGTTGCCTCTCAATTATTAAAACGGTGCACATATAACCCCTTCCGTAATGGACATGTGGTTTCCCATTAGTGTACGACATTGTTAAGTCGGAGTAAATATGTAATTTAGTTGTTTTTTCCCTCACTCGATTCGATGTACTAGCAATGGACAGCGGTGGCGAACCACATGTCCGTTACGGGAGGGGCTATATGTGCCACCATTTTGATAATTGAGGGGTAACATTTACACCATCCATAATT
>VALG01014752.1:0-11859 GCA_009835305.1 Ipomoea purpurea | reverse complement strand
GATTGGTGGGTTACCGCATTATTGCTGACAGGGCGTCGTCCATGTTTTATGTGTGTTCTTGTCAGGTGATGTCTAGACGTGTGTGCTTCTAGTGCCCGATAACATAGCTCCTTCCGTTTGTTTTACGGCCTGTGTGCAATTTAATTGTAGACTTGTGAGATTTGGGATAGTTGTGAACTATGCAGATTTTGCCGTAGCGTTCATCGTTATTGGTGAACGTGGCGTAACACCCATGACTTCGATTTATGTCTATCCAGTTATCTTTTAATCTTCCGCTGTGCTAGTTGTTTAGTTGTGTTATCTGCATGTGTTTTGGGGGGGGGGGGTTACAAAACCTCCCATTTAGTTTTTGAAAAAATAAATATTGTCGGGCTTCAGGGGGTGGGGTTGCCAGGGTGCACCTTTTCTGGAACAATCATATCGGCTCGAGACTCTTGGGGTTCTAACCGCACCTTGGTTCTCCAGATGTCTCGGGATATAGGACCTCCCTGATGGTGAGCCCGTTGGTGAGCCACCGAGGTATATGACCTTCCCTAATGTGCCCTATCTCGAGGAGGTGGTACCTACGTTCTTCTCGTAATTCAAACGTTCCCTCAGCACTTGTGTCACCCCAAGCGGGAACGACCTCAAAGGGACCGCTAATAGAATAGGGAGCACACTCGAGCTTGTATGCCGAGCTCTCATCAAGAGCACCAATGATGAGGTTAATTAACTCGGGGTAGCCCGGACTACTAAACCCGATAATATTACGATAAAGATAAATAAGTAGGAAAATACAAAAAAATATATATCGCAGAGACAATTTTGAATTAATAGTAGTATTGTAGGAATATTACAAGTAGATGTAATGATTGAACACGATAAGAGATGTTCTAAACAAGACAATAAGTGAGGCATTTTATACTAGCTTCCTCCAAACCGCCCCATGAGAATAGGGTGGTGGTTGGATCTCATTGACCGAGTCCACGCGCGTAGCACGCAAGGCCGAAGGTACCTGGGCCGAGCACCCTGGGCCGAGGCCACCCTAGCCCATGGCCGCCCTAAGCCTGGGTTATCCTCTGGGTCATCTCCAATTCTCCTCAGGTCGATTTGGTCCGAACCCGTCTCTAATATATCTATCAACATTAAGACCATAGTATATACATGCCAACTTCTTTCCACAGAAACAAAGCTTACCAATAAAAATGAAAAGATCTGGCAAAAGGAAACTAACAAACTTAGGGGTGTGTTTGGTTCTTGCATGGGAATCGGAACTGGAATGGGATAAGAAATAAATATTTGGTAATGGTAATGAGTTTTGGGCAGTTTTTGCAAGTTTGTTAGTACGGTGGCATTTGAATGATTACCGATTTGATGTTTGGTTGTATATGACCCTATCATGATTGAAAATCTAGGCGCTCTCGGCCTAGGCACCGTGTATTTTTATTTTATTTTTATTTTTTTTATTTTAAAATATGTTTAAACTTTAAATTTTAAGAATTAATAATTATAACATTATTTATATTTTAATATTTAATACTAAAATATTAAAATGTTAACCAAAAAAAGATAGAGTTTAAACAATTTTAGGGTTATTTAGCTCAGAAAATGACACATCGTTTTTGATGAAATAACCATTTAAAAACAAAAAAACAATAGCTAATGGCGACTAGCCAACCTTGTCGGTGCCTCAGTCCTCGTCGATGCCTAAGATAGCTAAGCTATCGCGCTTTTGCGGCCTTAGGCGGGCTGTAGGCGTCTAGTCGGCTGCCTAGCTGGCCAACTGCAGCGCCAGCGCCTTCCCTAATGTTAAGATATTTGTATTAGGATTTTGCATGTATCAATGTAAACTAGAATGAAGACCCCTACTTTATTTTTTAATCGCCGCTTCGTTCTTAGAGGAGTTCGCCTAACTCCATTGTAATTCGTGTTAACTAGAATCATCACAAAAATGAGTTATGTTAGATATAGGCTATCAGGAGAGGAGAAAAAGCCAAAGCATGAAGCATCAACACGAAAGATTACCAGGGGTTGTAACTACCTCGAAAGACAGACTATTTTATGATGCGATTCTCAAGACTTTTCCTCTTAATTAGCAAGAAGAATGTCTCCACTTTGACTTGACAAATCTAAAAACAAAGGACCTGCACCATGTGGGTACAGCATACCAAGGAGATTAGAATGAAGTGTGTCTTCTCTCTGAAGCTAAATGACAAAACCCTAAGGCTATCCATGGCCATCACGACAACAAGGTAAACACATTAATGGAGCGTTTAATGCGGCAAGTTCCCCGTCACTTCCACTGGACAATCGGTTTGAAAAATCTCATCTCCTCCAACGGATGGAAATTTTCCTCACTCTTAACACCTTCATCAATTTCGAAGGTGCTGGTTCTTTCACGTCGATCTTACTATTCAAGCAAAGCTTTCTAACATTCTCAGTCTTCATTCAGCTTTTGCGAACTAGTGTTAAGGTGTGACAGTATTTGAAAGAAGCTCATTGATCTCATCTTACACCTTGAAGAATTTTACAATTATACGAAGCTTTGTGTTTTGTACTTAAGATGATAGTGCAAACCTTCAATTAAGTTGTGGAAAAGGTGGGTAGTAAAGTTTGACCGAAACCACTATAAATTCTCGTCTCCCTGTATCTTTTACTTTCGCTTTTTATTTTCTGCATCATATCATCTTTCGTCCCCACACCGAAAGTTCTTTTACAAACAAACTATGGCAAAGCGTGAAACCAACTCTAAATTTTCGCTGCGCTATAACTAGGGTGGGGCAAAACGGTCGGTTTACCCGAAACCGAACCGAACCAACGGTTCGCGGTCGATTCGGTTCGTTCCTACCGAAAAACCGTTGGTATCATTCGATGAAACCGTCTGTTCGGTTCGGTTCGGTTTTAACCCGAACCGAACGATACCAATCCGGTTTTTAAAATCTAAATAAAATATTATAATAATATATTAATACTACAATCTTAAATTCTAATACTTCAATCTTCAGTTCTCCGGACTTGATAATCGATATCTTCACAACCCTAATTTCCTCGACTCACACCTCGCCCTCCGCCACCGGCCACGCCTCCGCCGCCACCGCGCCCTTAGTTGAAGACTTGAAGAGTGAAGCTGAGAAAAGAAAACTGCGACCAAGGTATCTTTGGTTATGTTTATTTATAGTGTTCATATTTATCTATACATTTTCTCGATTCTATTCATTTGAATAGTCTTGGAATTTTGAATTAGGGCTTTTATTAGACTTGTGTTCTAAAAATTTCAAGTTCATTGTGTTAAGTTGTAATGTCTGTATTAATCAATTTCATTAGGTTTATACACTTATTTCAAAAGTTCTAAACATTAGTTTAAAAGTAGTACGAAAATTAATGTATTCCACTGGTGTTAAGTTCTAAAATAGTTTGGAAGGGTGATTCACTGGACTACCATTCCGTTCACTTGGAAGCGTATTCCAGTGAACTGGAATGTCATTTGCAGTCGGTCACTGGAATTAATTCCAATGGTACATGGAATTAATTCAAGTTCACTGGAATTTAATTCCGTGAACTGGATTAAATTCCAGTCATTCGTTACTGCAGTTACTGGAATGCATCCGGTTTCACTTTAAAATTTGTTATATTATATACCATTAGTCATTACAGTTCCCGTTTACATTTTAGATGGATGATTCTTTTTCTTCGCATCAAAGAAACATTTCAAGTGGACACTCCAAGTAGCACTCCAATTGAGCCAATTGAAGAATCGGTGGGACAAAAAAGAAACGTGCAACCGTGACTTCACGACAACCAAGTGCTCCAAGGTCCCGAGGTATGGAATCACTTTACTAAATGGGAGGGAAAGACAAGGATAAAATGTAAATGTAATTACTACTTTAAAGAATTTAAGTGTCCAAAAGATGGCACTAGTGTTTGAGGACCATAATCAAAACTGTGCTGCCTTTAAGGATCATCATTGATAGTGCAACCCAAAAAAACCTAACCATACATGAAGTGCAAGTGTTGTGGTTTAGTAGTTCAGTTGTGGCGGTTGGATTTTAATCAAGGGCTTGTAGGGAGGCATGTTAGATGATTATTTAGATGAATTGCATTTGTTTTGTGGATGGTGTGGTTTAAAAATTCTGTAGTGTTGTTGTCCAGGTTTATTATCCTTCACGAAGAAGAACAATCACAAGAGACGTAGTTTGAATTGTCATGAAAGAAAAAGTTTATTTGGAAAGAGTGTGATTAGGTGAGTCAAGGGTTTTCTTTAACTGACTGTATATGGACTGCAGTGACTACTACTGTCATGTATATGGTATCACTGCTCATTATGTTGATGTGAACTGGAAGTTGGCACAGAAAAATTATCAGTTTTAAACCAATTTCTGGATCATAAAGGTGAAACTTGCAAAAGAACTTAGATTGTTTGATGATTGGGGGTCTACCAAGTTTTTACTATCACAGTTGGACAATGCTCCTGTACTGTAGTGCACTAGGATTTTCAAATAAAAGTGAGGTGTTGGAGAGAGGATCCTTTGGATTACTGGGTTGGAGAGTTCTTGCTATGCGTTGTTGTGCACATATTTTAAATTTATTGTGAAGGGCATGGTTGGGCAGTGGTGGAGTAATAGTGTGTAGGTGTCGTAATGCAGTGAAGTATGTGAGGGATCATCCAATTACTAGATTTCAAGATTTCATTCGTGGCAGAAGCAACGTAACCTAAGTAGAGGCAGTTTGATTTTGGATTGCATACTAGATGGATTCTTTACCTCATGTTGACTGCAGCTGTTAAGTATAAGCCGTTTGACGAATGGCAATGAAGACAGTTGTATGATGCTTACTTTAAAGAGGATGAAAATGGAAAGAGAAGGGTTGGGCTGCCATCATCAATTGATTGGGAGAATGTTCGGCGATTGGTACAATTTTTAAAAATCTTTTATGATGCCACTTTGTCATATTTCTTCATACAAAACTGTGACATCTAGTCATTGTTTTGATGATATATCCAACAATTGAAGTTAATTTGAATGTTTTCAGTACTAGTAAGGATGTGAATATGAGTGGCATGGGCTTTGGAAATGAAGAAAAAGTTGTTTGATAAGTATTGGAGGGGTCTGATAATAAATTGTTGATTGTTAGTAGTGTTGTTGGATCCGAGGAGCAAGGATGGAGTTTTGTGACAATTTGTTTTGAAAAATTGTATGGCAAAGATAACCAAAGTGTAGTGAATGAAAGAAGCAGTAGTGGATGTCATGCGTAAGTTGATGAGGCTATACAGTGCATTTTATGCTAAACCAATGCAACTACCAAGTCAAAAGTGGTGGTGGAAGTGAAAGTGGATGTGAGGTGTAATTCAATCTTGTGTGACTAGTTGAATTGGTTTTAAATGTTGGTGGCTGCTTAGTGATGTTGAACCGGTTGGGAGTATTTTTAAACGTATACCACCAATTTGGTATGTGAAAAAGGAGATGTCACAAACATCAAATGAGTTGGATATATACTTGATGGAAAAGATTGAAATGCCAGCTCCTAATAGATTGGGTATGCAATTTGATATTTTTGTCATGGTGGGGAAAGAAGTGTATGAAATTCCCAATCTTGTCACAAATGGCGCAGTGATGTTCTTGCAATTCCAGTTTCTAGTGTTGCATCAGAGTCTGCCTTTAGCACTTCAGGCCGTTATTTTTAGCCAATATCGGAGTTCTTTGAACCGTACCGATTATGTGGTAAAGGGGCATTGATTTTGACACAAGAAGTTGGTTTGCGGTCTTCACTCCAATCTGATGCACAGTAGCCTGGCACGATATTAGAAGAAACTCAGTTTATGGATATGCTTGCAAGAAGGTAATTTGACAGTTCTATATTTTGATGTATGAATTTATGTATAATTATTACTATATTAGTGTTATGCTTCAATTTATTTTATTATTTTAACTTCTTTTTTGAACCTTTTGTTTTGTTGTAGAGGATTCGCAAATCAGCAGGGAACTTCATATTGATCGTGATGATGGATGACAATTTCTCAACTATGATGTTTGGAATTTGGATTTACTATGTCGATTGGTTTGATTAGACTTTGGGATTTGGGTTATTTGATGTTTTTTTTTGTAATCTTTAAACATTGGATTTGAAGTTTTGAACTACGTTCTTTGCATGTTTGTAATGTTTTAAGCCTTTGAATTTGAACTTTGAACTTTGGATTCTAAGTATGTGTTGTTTTGGTAATTAGATTGCTATTAGTATGTTTAAACTTGAATTGTTATTTTGTTATATAATGTTTTGATTTTAGATGTGGATTTTGTGAATAGTATTCTTTGGTAGTATGTTTTGAAAATTAGGAAATGTTAAAAATTTGGGGATTATAAAAGTCTAAAATCCGAACCGAAATTCGAAATCGAACCGGAAACACCGAACCGAACTATAATATTAAACTGAATGGTTTGACTTTTCTAAAACCGAAAATCGAAACCGAACGACCGAAGAACAACCGAACCGAAAACCGAACTGCCACCCTTAGCTATAACTCCGAAAGGTTTTATTTTTGCAAAATACGAAAAGAGGTCTATTCATCCCCCTCCCCTCTAGACTCTTGTTATAACACTACCAGGGACCAACAGTGGTATTAGGCCAATACCTTGATGGGTAAGGCTTTGCATTTACTGCCTGGTAGATCCCTTATAAAAAATCCCTGAAAATTTGCATATTTTTCAGCTTTGCACACATTTTTCTTGCAAAAATGGAAAGGATAACGCTAACCGCTCTAAGCAGCTTACTTTTAGCCTCTCTAAATTTGATGACTGGAAGGTCAAAATGCAGGCTCTTCTCTGCTCAATACATGACGAAATGTGGGATGTTAATAACCACAGGCCAATCACAGTCATGATGGAAACACATAGGCTGAAGTCAAGGAGCAGGCACTGAGCAATGATTACGAAACGAAAGGCTCAACTACCACAGAAGAAAGAACAAGGGCGAACTTGGACAACGTAGCACGAAACATTTTCTACAACTCTCTTGACGATTCCCTGTTCCCCAGAGTCCGAAAATGTGAAAATACCATGGAAATATGGAACGTCCTAATGAACCTGTGTGAAGGTGATGAACAAGAGAAGGACAACAAACTGACAGTGGCTATGAAGAAGTTTGAAGACTTTAGGATGCTGCCGAATGAAGCTGTCATGGACATGGAACTGAGGTTACCAAACTCATGGGTGATTTGTCAGATCTCGGGAAGGGACTCACTGAGAAAGCAAGAAGACCTAAAGATTCGTCGTGGTCTGCCGAAGTCTTGGGAACGAAGTCATTGCAATGAGAGACAACCGAGACATGAAGACTACAAACAAGCCAAGATTTTCAGTGATATTAAGGCGTACGAGTTTTAGCATGAACCGAAGGATGCTGAATAACCTGAAACGAGAATGTAGCTCTCGTGGCCACCAGCAAGCATCAACCATCAACAGGTCCAAAATCCTATCACTCTTTTAGTGATTTTTATCTTGCGAAAAATATGCCTTGTTTGGTTTGAGAAAATGAGACCGGTTTATGAGGAAAAGAACACTTCAAAACTACCACGTTCGAGTCACCGAACGGCACCACGGAGGTGCTCCATAACTCATCCGCAAGCTCTGCCCAGGCTCGTACACTTATTTGCCGTGTTGAACCTGTCGGACGACCGGACTTTTCGAATGGTAACTTGTTCCTCCCGATCAATTGTGAGGCAAAGCTACATACGTTTATTTAGGAGACCGCATTCAACGAGGCCTCCGCCAATAAGGGCTGGGATATAGTTACAAGTTAGAAATGACAGTCACAGTCCTCAAGCTCAGAACGACAGAAGGAGAAGGCTTATGGTGATAAATGAATCATTAGTTTCGTCGAGACCTCAGTGAATGATTAGTCTCCGGGGAGCTCGCATTGTCTGCGGATACAGCCGGCCATCAGTACCGAAGAAGAAATAGGAAGGCCTGCTCTCGAATGCCTTTGTTTCTAGACCTAATGTAATCTAGAAGGATACTAGTGCCTTAGTGGCCGATAGTGAATGATGATGGTGGGTTTTTTTCTATCAGTCGCCGTCCCTGTCTAATTTCGACGGGTCTGGTGCTCTTTCGTTCGAGTATACAGGAGTCAAACTTCCAATGAACTCAGTTACCGAAATGATGAGGGAGTTTAAGATAACCGGCAGCATATCCAATCGGACTAGTTATTTTAAGTTAAAGGGAAGAACTCCTCGGCTTATGATTAGTACAATTGCGCCGCTAGGCAAGGTGCGTGCGATAGTGCGCTAATGCTTGCCCTCGATTGCTAAGACCTGGTATCTGAGAGCCTTTCGAACTGTTCTCGTCTCTAAAAGAGCTAGTGCTGTACAGAAGGATGAGAAGGAAGAGGGCAATGAAATCCCACGCGTGGAAGTCTTAGATTTGTAAATTCAAGCGAATATATAGTTCCAACTTTACCCTGCGACTCATGATTCTCTTTACCGAGATATCTGGTGAAAGAATCTAGACTGCGGAGGGAAAGACAGATTACTTCCGGCGGTGGTTTTTCGCCCGCAGTTCCTCTTCAGCAAAATCGGGCTTGAACAAATCCACAATGCTTACTCTCACGAGAGTTTTCAACGATTTTTCAGGCCTCCAGTTGTCTGAGTCCTAGGTTGATGAAAGATTAATAATGTCGCCATTTAGTCACAATCAAAGACATAGCCAGACCGAAACAGTGAATATATAGTACAACAATATTGTGGAACTTGGACATGTTAAACAGGTTCTTCTAATAATGGCTCGCCTAGATGCAAAATTATGTCAACGAGGACAATCATGGGACCCACGAATTGGACCGCTGGGAACAAGGATCCTCACCCATAAAAGATGGGGCGGGGTCAACCTTACAATGAATTTCCGAACTTTCTAGGTTGATACATATCGGTGGAGGCTCGTGTTAGGACAGAAGGCAATCTCGCTCCTCGCATCCAGCAACCACGACAGAATCCTCCAAGGCTAATCCGGAAATGGACGAATCAGACAAACCGACAAGATCCTTTCGAAGGAAGATCATTGTGGATATATGGCAATGGATGGGTTACTGGGCCATCAGAGAAGACTTGGTTTGATTGCCCGGATGCTTCTATCAAAGAGACGCATCGGGAAGGCTTTGAGAGAAGTCGATTGCGCTAAACAAACCAATTATTCCATATGTACTTAGGTAATCGGAATCTCCTGCCCTCGCTACGAAAGGTACTGACTTTCATTGAGCACGGGCGGATGCTAAATTGCTAAAACTTCGGTGGGTGCAAGATCCTTATTATGATTACCTCTACTTCAGTCACTTCCGGTGGCCCATGGATATAGACGGTCCAAGGATGAGTCATGAAATTTTTTATTCGGTTCTCGATGGGATTCGCTGGAGTATGACATCTCACCGCCGCTCAAGGACCCGCCAAGTTCGCAAGGGCTACGCGTTGGTTATATGCCGTTTCTTAGCTACATATGCTCTCTTGTTATTGTCAGACAAACATAATGGGCTCATATGGATTATGTCGATCTTAGTGGATGCTCAAGAATCATGATGGTGACAAAACAATTTGGCATTTCAAAGAAAGTCGAATGGAGCCGCTAATACGGTAATGTTCTAGGTCTCGGTTGGAGGAGGGTAAAATCGTGGCCCAAGACTCTGGAAATAGAGGTCCTGATACTGTATACATCAAAGGGGGAATACAGAACTGTCCGCTCCAGAGATGTCATCGTACGTTCGATGATAAAAGAGTTCAACCTAGGACAAGTCAACTTCTGTGACAAAGTGTAGATAGTTGTTGGATATCACTGACGGTGAAGCGGGGACTAATATTAGATAATGTGCTCCCACCGAGAATATTGGCAATAGATCTACGTTCTAGACCGTGATGCATCCTGAGTATATGAAAACGGATGTACTAATTCTTTGGAGTTGCTACTAACCGCATAACAGTGTCTTTTTTTGTGGTAAAAGTCATGGCAGATTGGTAGTCAGCATAAGGTGCTTATATACAAGAGACATGCAACGTCTCATCATCCTAAACTTGAAAATTGATAATAGTCGCTTAAGACCTAGTAAGAAAAATCTTGTGAGCGGACTTGCGTAGCCGCTCTCTCTAGTCTTTATCCTCTCCTTAAAAGACAAGATTTTGTGAGGCATGTCAAACATATTGGAACATCCACATACGTCAATCTTCTTTCAAATCAATATGTGGATGCAAGACTTCTCGTTCTTTATGTCACTCCGTTGTTTGTCTTTTATGTGTACCTACTTCGGCGAACCAGTTTGATCCGCAGTCGGACTAGTTGGAGTGTGTAAAGAAGACCAGTATCTATTCATGCTCGTTTGGCAAAGGGTGCATGTTGGATCGATACAGACGAAGGTAGGCGGTGCATAACATCTGCGGTGCTTTTCTTGATTCCGATATGGAATCCATTGCAGATATGCGGACAGAAGACTTGTTCTGAACATCTTGTGACAGACGCCAAACTAGCAGCAGAAGAGGATTGGTCACGTGCGTTGTTAATCGTGATCGTCAAAGAGTGTCCAACAGAGCACTGATTTTGATTGAAAGTCAGGTCATAAACAAAGAGTATTGCTCAGTGATGCGTGCGAGTAATGGAAGCCATGTGTTCATCAACTACGCAGACGAACTATGTAGAGTGGGATGTATAAGCGTGGCTGCAAGCAGAGAGAAGCGCTCGTAATGACACGCCCGCGGTACCCGTGAGGTAGTCATTAAAGTGCCACACATTTTTAAGTGTTATTATAAGACCCGGCAGGTTGTTACTGGGTCCAGACTTCCAACTAGTGCTTATGAGAGGGCCACTCGCGGGTCCACGAAGTACAAGCGGCGCCCCGCCTCGCCCTCCGCCAGTCACAAAGCTAGATTCTAACAATATCATCTAGGTATCCACCGAATGTGCCAAGATATAGTTGCACGAGGCAGGATACGATAAGGTAGACATATCCTCATAATCTACGCTTCGCTCTCACTCAACAACCTCCTTTAGCGCTCTCACGACGTGGAATTGCTTCCTATATCTAGATAGTGCGACTAGAAGAGTCTGGCAGGGATCATCAGCATTCAGTGAGCTACGTCGTGAGGCATGCTGGTACCTAACACACCTTCAACGCAATTTGAGAATACAGAATTACCGACAGAGCGGAGGAGACGATCGGGCTTCTCGCGACAGAAAAACGTCGAGGCAAGGCGGTTCTGAGAGTGATCGAGCCCAATGGGCCAGAAGCCAGTACTATATCTAAATGGTAGTCGGCGGGCCACGTGAGGGGGCGTTTCGCGTACACCCGAAAAGCCTGTGCGTGCAACTATTATGTCAGACGTCTACGTCGAGAGGAGGCTCCAAAAGATATTGCGGAACATGTGTTACCGGATAAGGGACTGACAGTCGGGGTAAACCGTATGAGACGCGTTGGTCATCGCCATGGGCATCTGAAACAGGTGTGTTCGTTCTATACGCGTAAATCCTTGGTTCTTGAGATAATCCTGGGAGCGATGCTATTCTCTACGCCGAATACTGTCATCTCGAGAGATCTCTCATTTACAAGATGGACGTGAATCAGAACGAGAAGTCTAATGGCTGCTACTCGCTGAGCTTCACGGAGGGCTCGGGTGGAGGGCGTGATAAGTGTCATGGCCATCATTAACTTTTCCTACACTCGATAGCAAAATCAGCCAGTTATTGCGGACGTACACATTGAGCAGAGTTTATCGGTGTCGATCGTAGGCACTGAGCTTACACAACGCTATACATAATCGGTGACTCCCCGGGTTTGGAAGCCTGGGGCCTGTCATCAATAATGCATTATGCCTGATGTTTCTATGCCGACCGAACGGAATGCAGGACGGTGCGTTGTGAC
>VALG01014749.1:0-22082 GCA_009835305.1 Ipomoea purpurea | reverse complement strand
TTGAAGGATGAACCCCTTTAGAAAATCTCTGTGTTATATGGTGTTCATCTTTGGGACTTCTGCCAGTTGCAGCAATCTCGTCCTGTTTGTCCATTATTTGTACAGCTTATGCAAATTAAAATACTTATTAAGTGCTGCTTACTCAAAATAACTTGAGATGGTGATTTTAAAGCAAAATAAGTCATTTTCATTAAGAGATGAGTACTTGAGCAAGGAGAAAATCTGTGGCACTACTGACATGAGAAGAAGAAATTGAACGAAAATAGGCTTGTGGGGACCTTGCTCAACGTTGAACTTCTTGCAATAGGAAAGCCAGTGTTGAGAGAAGATGGAGGCCTCAACAGAGCAAGAGTAAGCTTAGAGGCAGCATCATCAGAGAGGTAAACGCTCAGCTTTTCCGGCGGTAGTCGTATGCCATGACCGATAACACAGTGTTAACCACCATGATTGGCGCTCTATTGCAGGGTCAGCTGTACACAAAACACATCCACCCTGGGCAAAGTATTCCCGTACCTATTACAACTCAACACAAATGAAGAAGAAGATGAGACAGTCAAGAAAACAAGAATCTTGGAAGCATGGTAATACAGTAAATATATACACCCCTTTTCAAGAGCCTGTGTCTGAAAGGTTGACGAGAAATGAAGTTCCAGTTGTAAGTCTGAGTGAGAAAGCAGTAAAACCCAAAACAAATCTCCGCCCGAGCATTCCAATCCAACCCATTCTGCCATATTCTCCAGACCTGGGCATGTGATTCACTCTGTAAATCCAAACACAAACAATTCCCACAAAAATGGAAGCTGCGAAAAGGCGGTAAACCGCCATCCCCTTTCCCGCCTGGTTTCAAATAAAGGCTCGTACTTTCCCATCTCCATCTTCTCCGTTTTCACTTTCACAGACTTGCCAGTTTTCTGAACAAGAAAGAGTAGGTGTAGGTATACCACTCTCTCGTGTGAGGTATAGTTTTTTTTTTTTTTTTTTTTTGAAAATGTGTGCCATGAGGTATAGTTAATACAGAAAATATACTCTGGCTATGGTTCTTTATGATTTAAGATACTAAGCATCATTAATGCAGCTAGAGGGATTGGTTATAATTAATTGTAGTTTATACAAATTTAATATCTGTGCATGGTATTGACGCTGCAATTCTGCAAGTTATAATTAATCAATGCGTTCCATGCTTAATTGGGTTGGTCAACTCTTTTTATGATTACATTTAAGCTCTGTTTGAAAAAGTAAAAATGTTTTTTGAAAAATAAATTATTTTTTAAAAAATATTTTCCTCTAGTGTTTGACTACATTTTGAAAAATTATCTTTTTTATTGTTTTTCATTTTTCAGAAAATGAATAGGACAATAAAAAGAATAGCACTCTTTTGATATATATATATATATATATATATATATATATATATATATATATATATTATACTATATCATAGATCAAGTCATATTGTTAGGTGTGGTCATATGATCAATTACAGATTATTAGATTAGATAGATCCAATGAATCACATTAATCAAAATTATTTCAGTATTTTGTGCACATTCTCCTACCCGACGAACTGCAAGGGTAAACTCGTCATAGGGCACCAAGGGAAATCACATTGTTGTGTGTTTTATTTGTGTAATTGGTGCATTATTAACCTTATTCTAGTGTATTTGTAGATTCCCATTGGTGCCAAGTTCAGGTGCGACAATGCCTTCCTATGTGGTCAGTGCACCCGCACCATTGTTATACAAATATACACCATTAATGTTATGAAATGCATAGCAAAAAACATACACAAATTAGGTACGCATCACTAAAAGCGCACCATAGATATGAATAAATACACCATACAGTGTTTGGGATACACTATTGGTGTATTTCACTGTGGTGTGTTTTGTTACACTATTGGTGCATGTTGTCAATACTATTGGTGTATTCTGGAACCCAGTCGCTATAAATGGCAACTGTAATTATCATAACACTCTCACTTATCAAAACGCGCGAAAATCCTCAGAATTAGGTACTGTCGTTAGATTAAACTGATTCAACCACACAAATACGATCACACTACCACACCTAATGACATGACCACATATGAGCGCTCTTTATATATATATATAATATATATATATATATATATATATATATATATATATATATATATATATATATATATATATATATATATTAAAAATGTAACTTTTTAAATACAAAAATTAATATTATTTATAGACTATTTATTTTTTGAATTTTGAATTCAAAAAAAAAAAATAAAAAATTCATAGATCGGCCCGCGGGGCCAACCCCATGGGTGGTCTCTGGGTTTGGTGGGTCAATCTGTAAAAGTCTGTAAAAAATTAGGTCTGAAAAATGTTGCAAGTGCATCCTTTGAAAATGACTTCTCTAAAAAACAGGGAAGTTATTTTATCCCAAAACGGCAAAACATACATTTTTCTTTTGACTAAGGTATCATTTTCTATTGATCTTTTCCCCCCTCTTACCAAACACAAAAAACTCGGAAAAACCAAACGCACCCTTGCTTTCATGTGTGGAAGGAAGGATAGGAAGCATTTTAATTACCTGGCTGTCACTAAATAGAAGGTTGACAAAACTCTTCCCAATTTCAAATTTCCTTTGAAGCAAAACTTCAAATTTCACAACGTGAAAATGATATATATGACTGATAAATGTAACAATAATTTGTGTTCTTTAAAAACATTGGTAAGTGGTAAAACTAAAATCTATGAAGTACAACTCATTTTAGAATAAACCATTAAATACAAGTAAGGTAAAGATTAGAAGAAAATTTACAAAAATGTGAAACAAGTGCAAGCAGAGAGAGCTAGAACAGTTGATTTAAGAGTAACAATGGTTGGCATCCTTCCCTTGTCTTTCCTGAACAACATGCCATTGTACAAAGGCAAGTTCATCAAAACCAGCACTCCACAAAGCACAATCTGCAAACCCATACTCTCAACACTACAAATCTTTCTGCACCCACTTTCTTCATTGCCCAGACAAAGCAGAAGAGGTTGAGCATGGCCAGTGTTGACAGAATGGTGAACATTGGAGAATTGCTTCCAAATTCCATGATCTCTTGCTCATATCTCAGAGAAACATCCTCGTCCGGAGACCTTTGATGAGACGATAAAGCTTGGGTTTGAATAGCCAACCAGCTTCAACATTGTATCCAGAAACGCGAACAGGTAGGACTCGTTCCCATGTAGAGCCACATTCTTTGGTCGTTCCACCAGCCCAGAAGCGTTCCGTTTGCCCAAAGGAACTCATAGCAGCTGTAAGCAAGCTCCACGACTACTAAATAAGCAAATGGCAAAAACCACATACTGGAGACCTATTGGCACAAGATAGATAATCAGTGGCAGAAAAGATTAATATATACTTGAGAGCTGGGAATTGAATTACCTGAGGAAACAAGGGAACACCTTTGAGCAGGTAAAGGGAAGGTATAATAGAGTAATATAGAACTGGCAAGCAATTAGGAGACCAGAGGCAATAGGTCAGAATACCCATAATATGACCTGTGCTGAGCTTTCCTAGTCCATACCAAACTGGACTGTACTTGGAAAAAAGAACCTGTAAATATCCTTCAGACCATCTCTTATGTTGCACCAAAGCCTGATCAAGACTGGTTGCTGCCACGCCTAAAAACGCCTCCCTTGCTGGGCTAAAATAACCGATTTCCATCCCTTGCTTTGAATCGCAATCCCTGTCAGCACATCTTCAATTGGACATCCATACTTCAAACCAATCTGCGAATAAAAACACAAATCAACGAAGATCAAAAGACATAAACAAACTCAGATGCACAGGAAAAGACAAACCTCATAGCCCCACTCAGAGTTTTCCTCATAGGTGCAGCTGACTAGTTCCTGCAGCCTCTCTTCCAATTCATGAGCATTTTTATGTGTTCATTCTAGGAGGGTCACTCTGCAATTCAGTTCTTGTTGCCTTGCTGAACTCCCTTCCACATATACTTTCCCTCCGGTGAAAGCAGCCAGTTCCAACATAAAAAGTAGCCAGAAATTCTACCTTTTATATATAAAATAATGCAAGTAACTAAGTAAGCAATTCAAACTCTGTAATGCAGTGTGTAGATTGAATTTCTACATCAATTACTCTCAGGGAGCCTCCATATAACTCATTCTTGGTAGTATTATGGAAATATTGTGGAAATTGTACAAACGCAATATTGTGGCTTTTCTCTTCATCCATTAAGAAGCAAAGGGCATCTTGAACTGAACCTGAGTTGTTTGAGTACATATCACAATCGACATTCAAAATGACAGGAGCATTGCTTATCTCAGATGAAACCCTGATCTGCATATTAATTAAAAGAGTGAAATACTGGCCTAAAGCTCGCAAATACTATTAATGTTAAATGTGGTGCTTTAACTTACCAATGCATTCATGGCACCGGCTTTGAAATTGTGAAAATACTGTGGTCTTTTCTCCCTGGCCATGTAAACTAGAGTTGGCAACATTTGCCCTTCTGTGTCCTTAGCTTTTTCCTCTCTCCCATCAATTAGTATCTTTTTGAAGAAAAAAAACACAGAAAGGAATGCTTCAAGCTTCAACTCAGTTATAAATAGTCACAGGAAAACGAAAAGATGGGTTGAACTTTGAAGGAAAGACGAAAATTTCTGGCACCTGCACAATAGCAGCATGATTTCCACGAGATGAAGATGAATCCCATTTAGCAAATCCTGTGTGCTTATGATGTTCATGTTCTGGGATTCTGCCAAGTTGGCATGCAGTCTCGATTCTGTTTTCCATGTCTTGATACAGCTTCTGCAGAATTAAGAATATCATGTGATTTCTAAGAACATTATTTAGGCCATTAGTACAAAATCATTAGAAATCCTTGAACTTAACAGTCTGTTTTCTCAAAATTATTGATTCATATATACCCCTAAACAATGGAAACAATATTTTATATAAGTTCCCAGCACACATCATACTATTCTTGGTATCTTCAGAAAGTCAAATTTACAAGTTCAACTCCTAGGGGATTGGACTATCGGTCTTCTTGATTTGACTATCGGTCAGATATGGGTAACCAGGCGATATTTACCAGTACAAACCATTGGTAGTGGTTGCGGGTTTCTCTCGCTACTCAAAAGAAAGCCAAAATTAAATGGATGGTGCCAAGAATCCAAGATGTAACCTTTTGCCAATCTCACAACTAAGTCAGATAAATAGCATTTTCAACAAATTTCAACCACTATTTGAACTTGGAAGCTAGGGAAAATGACATTGATAGAAATTGGGGTACCTTGATCAAGGAGAAATCTCTGGCACTATTGACATCATCATGTTGGTGAGAAGAACCTGAACGGAAATAAGCTGCCGGGGACCTTGGCTCAATATTGAATTTCTTGCAATAGGGAAGCCAGTGGCGAGAGAAGATGGAAGCCTCCAACAGAGCATAGAAGGTGAGCTGAGAGCCACCATCGTCGGAGAGGTAAACGCTCAGCTTCTCCGGCGGGTAGTCGTATGCCATGACCGACAAAACAGTGTTGACCACCATGATTGGCGGCTCTATTGCCGGGTCCGCCGTGCACACGAACACATCCACCCTCGGCAAATCATTCCCATATCTGCTTATAAGTTATAGCAACACAAAGCAAACAAGAAGAAACATAAATGAAAATCTAACACAAATCTGACGAATCTTGGAACCATATATAGCAGACCTTTGCAAGAGCCTGTGTCTGAAAGGCTGGCGAAAAACGAGGTTCCAACGATGAGATTGAGTGAGAAACCAGTAAAAGCCGAACCAAAACTCGGCCCCGAGCATTCCAATCCAACCCATTCTGCCATATTCACCGGACCTCGGTATGTGAGTCACTCTGTAAATCCAAACACAAAGAATGGCCACAAAAATGGAAGCTGCGAAAAGGCGGTAAACCACTCTCCCCTTTGCTGTCCTGGTTTCAAATAAAGGCTCCTGCTTTCTAATCCCCACCATCTTCGTTTTCACTTGTAGAGGATGTCTGTGTCTATGCTTTCCAGTTTTCTGATCAAGAGAGAAGCTAAGGCATGCGCTGAGGCCTGTGCGCGCCCTGTATTTCAGTATTTGTAGTACATTCATACTCCGTACATTTTTTTTTTTTCTAACTCACACTTTGAAAAGAGTGGTTGATTAATTAGCTTTTTGTAATAACATATTGCTTCAAAACACAAATTGAAGAAACCGCTCAAAGTAACTTTTTCAATAAACTACAATCACTAGTAAAATCTACTTACCCAATCAGTTAATAATTATAAGCTAACAGCTATTTACCAAACACTCTTATGTCTTAGATTCATATTTGTATAAAAGTTAAGAAAAACACTTTTAATCCCTCAATTGTTGATTATTATACAATTTAGTCTTTCATTTTCAGTTTTAATTAATTTAGTCTTTAATTATTTTATTGTATTGCAAATCTAGTCAATCAAAGTGTAAAATAGTCAATTTAGCCTCTCATTGTTTACTTGTATCGACTTCCGTTTTAAAAAATTGAAAGACTAAATTAATTATTTTATACATTGATAGATTAAATTTACAATATGATAAAATAATTGAGAACCAAGTTGACTAATATTTAAATGAACAATTAACTTACAAATAATTAATAATTAATAAATTAATAAATTAAAATTAAGATTATTCTTGCTCAAGAGACTACCATGAGTTCTATTACTATATATGGACTCTTAATCTCTACTCTCTCACAATCCTCTATTTTTATTACCTGATACAATAATAAATACGGATTAAAAATTTATTTTCATTTTGTGAGTCTCAACAAAAATTGCAAGACCATCATATGCTGATTGGACAAAGGGCTTACGGGATAAGGTAAAAGTTAGAGAGAAGAGGAATTGGTATAACAATAATTGTAGTTTATTATAATAATAGTTATAGTAATAATTTAATTAAGTGTGTTTGGTAGTGACACTGCAACACGCAAGTTGTCATTTGTTTTTAGACAAAGTTGTACAAATGAAGGTTGAATGAAGATATTTATTTATTGAGTCAAATAATTGATTGGTTTATTTTAGAATTGATTTGTAATTTAAATCTTTGTTGATTTATACATCAAGATTCACCAACCATAAAGCAAACGATGACTTTATTGAGAATCATTTTGAAATAATATATATTTTATTATATATTGTTACGACTAAAAATGAATAAACAAAGTTACAACTAACTGTTTGATGATGAATAGTATTACTATTATTAAAAAATTATAAATAAGAAAAGCTTGTGTCATTTGTGTCATGTATGAATCCTTTTACAATTGTAAGGATTTCTCTAAAACATCTAATACAATTAAGTATATTAGAAGGGGTCCTCTATTTTTTATGGATGGCCAGAAACGAGGCGGTCTGGGAACATGCGGTACGGAGGCCGGAGGTGGTGTGCGCCGTGTAGCTGCGGGGGAGGCGAGCTACACGGCACTTCATTCTCGGCCAGTGGCGGCACCGGCTGGCGGGGTGATGACAGTGGCAGCCGACCGGACGACGTGCCATGTCGATGCCAGATACGATTCGGGCACGGGAAATGCAACTTATGGGGCGGTCTTACTCGGTCCAAATGGTTTGTTCAAAGCAGTGGCGAACGAAAACTTCCGGGGTGTTTAACTCCTATTATGGCAGAAGCGCTGGCATGCAAGGAAGCCTTGTCTTGGCTTAAAGACCGAAACGAGAACGAGGTGGATATTCTTATGGATTGTCTTGTCTTAAGGAATGCGGTTCATGCAGTAACTACACCGAACTTATCTTATGTTGGAATTGTGATTGAGCAGTGCAGGACAACTATTAGTAGTTTGTTTATTGTTCGATTAGTTTTATTCCGAGAACTTTAAATTTACATGCGCATACTCTTGCTAGATTAGCCCATGATCAGGATCATTCTATGTACTTGGATTTAATCCCTCCTCACTCTATCATTCAATTCTTGAATTAATATACTGGTACTCCATATTTCAAAAAAAAAGTATATTAACATGATTGGAAAATTTAGTTCAAAATGACATTTAAAGTTGTTAGGTTAAAGTAGATTCGGATTCTTTTTAATGAGATTTAATTTGATATATTATTATACACATAAAATAGATAATTGTTGAATGAGAAATTGATTCTCAAAATATATGTATTCATTTGAATAGGAAAAAATAGATCAGAGTTGATAAGACTTTTGAATGAGTCTTGTCTCACATTGAAAAGTGATGTGGTTTACACTAGTATATATATAATTATCTTTTTAAGAAGCTAAAAAAAGGTTCGACTCGTGCAACTATATATATAAATATATAATCAAATCATACTAAGAAGATCTTGTACGACGTGTTCAACTGAAGAAGTGTTGAAATGAATCAAATTTGTGACCTGAGAATCATGCTTTAATTTACTCAATTGGCCACAAATGGGCTCTCTTCTTTACTTTAATGTTCCTATTGTAACAATATAATGATTCACATGAGAAACCATCTCAATTCACAACAAGTTCTATCAATGTCTGAAGATTTGTATGTACAGAGACTTGGGAAACAATTAGAAAGCTAAGCAATGCTGTTTATTCAAGCTTTCGAATGCTAGAGTTAGACAGGGTTGAAATTCAAGGAAACAGTCTTACAATTCATTTTGCGTTGCCTGGGAAGAAGACAGGCATCAAACAAACAGCAGACAGCGGCGAGTACAGACCTTATAAGAACCGATAATGGCAAGCTTCCACTGTCTTTCCGGATGAAAAGAGCTTCATAAACAGGCATATTCACCATCACTATCACCCCACTCAGACTCACCTGTGGAGGGAATTCCGGGGCCAACCCCAGTTTCATGGCTCCCCAGATGAAACTCAACAGGTTCAGCAATGCAAGCGTGGATGTAATGGTGAACATGAGGGATGATGATGAGCTCCCGAATTCCATGATTTCCTGCTGGTATCTCTTCTCAACATCGTTGTCCATTACCTTATCTGTGAGAGTGAACAATGCAGTTTCTGAGAATCCTAATTGTCTGCTAACTGTATCAAAGAATGCAAAGAAGTATGCTGTCGTCCTCCGAATCATCCATATTCTTTGCAGGTTCCACCATGACTTCACTGTCTCCCCGCTACTCAACGCTTCTGCTAATCCATACCCATTCCTGGCTGCATAAACGTATGCAAAAGGCAAGAACCAAAGGCTGGTTACCTTTGGAAATAAGGAGATGTGATGAAGCAAGAAAGGGAAGGGAGATGACATAACAGAGTGTAGGAATGGAGATTGGAGCCCAAAGGAGGCAAACGCAGTATCCCATTTGAGCAGCCAATTTTATTTTTCTAAACCCATATGTGATGGGGTTATACTTGGAGAAGAAAATCTGAAACAAGCCCTTCAGACCATCTCTTATGTTGAACAAGAGCAACTTCCAACGTTGTTGGAGCAACACCCAAAAAGGCATACCGTTTAGGATTATAGTAAACAGATTTCCATCCCCGGCATTGGATAGTTAAACCTGTGATTACATCTTCTGATAGACATCCATACACAAGCCCCATCTGCAAACATAAACATAACATAAACAAAAATTCAGATCATTTTCTTGCTCATAGAAGGTGAAATTCCAGAGCTCTACAATCCAGCCCATTAAGTGGGTGGACCAGTGTTTGGTGCCCACAAGGAGCCCGCCATGTACATTGGTTGTATGACATTACGGCTGTCAGGGCTCAATCTTGTGTCATTGCCAAAATCTCACTCAGAAACCAACTAGGTGCATTTGATCATATTCTTATTTGTGCATAAGAAGAGAAAGAGACAGACCCCTTTTCCCCATTGAGTACCCTCTTCATAGCTGCAATTTGCAACAACTTTTGATGCTTCTTCCAGCTCTTCAATGCTCCTCCCATCATTCATCCTTTTCCTGTCCACCATTCAATTCATATTTGTGCTCTTTAGAGTACTCCTTTCCACAAAAGGCTTGCCTTCTGAAAGCATCCAGCACCAAGCACAACAGAACAAGAAAACACCAATATATACCTGAAAAAATACTTACATGCGAAGGAACCAGACAACACGACTATTTCTGTGACGAAATTACTTCATGCATACACGGGCTACATTACCATACAAATCTTTGGTAATATTAGCATAGCCTGTGGATGCTGCACAAAAGATATCTCATGCCCTCGCTTTTCATCCATGAAAGCACAACGCCTCCCTTATTGCATCTGCATCGTTTGAGTACATGTCACAGTCAAGTTGAGGATGATAGGCGCGTTACTAACTTCTGCAGACACTCTTATCTGCAAAGTTTCATCAGTTTGCTCTAGTATTAAGCCTAGAAGAAGATCGAGTTTCCATAAATAAATTAAAGACCAATTAATTGTTTTAGTTACCAATGCATTCATTGATCCAGCCTTGAAGTTATGTGGTTTCCCAGGCCTCTTCTCTCGCGCGACAGATAGACAAGGGTTGGTAATTGATTTCCATATCCATCCACAGCTTTGCTGTTCCTCCCATCAATTAAAATCTGAAACCATGTTAATTAAGATCTCCGTTGCAATATGAAGAACAAATTAAAGACCGGTTGGGTAGTTACCTTAACAATTGACTGATGGTCCTGTTTTGTAGTTTTGGAATTCCATTCTGAGAACCCTTTGTGTTGGCTCTTTATTTCATCTGAAATTCTACCACTTCCCATGGCTACCTCAATCTTGTTTCTCATTTCTTCATATAATTTCTGAAGAAATTACAAAAGGATTGGAGCACAACAAAAACAAATAAGATAAAGTAGCCACCCCATATTGCTTGATTTTCACATCTTCTCCTTTTATCCTCTCATAAAATAAAATAAAATAAACCTCCCTACTTCTCCCCAAAGCTTGTCTATAAACACAAATAAAGCATATTTTATTGAAACACCAGATTCACTAGAGTTTCTATATTTTCTGAAACTTTAGGCTATGGTCTAGTGGTAAAAGTTTGGCCTTTAAAGAAACAAACACCAAAAACCTTTGGGTATTAATTCAAAACCTTACCTTAGTATTGAACCATTCTTCTGCAAATACTTGGTCCTGTACATGAATGTTTTGAGCAAAATAGACTTTGTGGGGATCTTGGCTCCACCTTAAACTTCTTGCAGAAAGGTATCCAATACTTAGAGAATTTAGAGGCTTCCAACAAGAGACGTTAGAATGTAACTCCGGACCCTCCATCATCTGATAGGTAAAACAATCAACTTGTGAGGGGGATAATTGAAAGATAACACTGATAACACAGTGTTAATCACCAGCGTTGGCGGCTCCAATATGGGATCTGCTGTGCATACAAAAACATCCACCCCCGGCAACTTCTCCTCGTATCTGCAAACATTCAAACGTTTCCACAACACCTTAAAGCAACATTCTGCCAGAGGAACAAAATCTTGAACTGAAATATTGTAAGAGAGAGAGAGAGAAGACTGAGGGAGAGCCTTTCTTTGAAGGGGCAAGTGTAAGCAACATCCCAGCGAGTAGACTGAGTAAAAATCCTAATAAATACCAAACAAAACTCGGAAATGAACATCCCAATCCATGCCCATCTTCCTGCTTCCCTGTTGTTGGATATATTGTGAATCTGTAAAACCATATGAAGCAGATATGCAAAGAAAATTGTTACTGAAAACAAATTGTACGCAGTGTTCCCTCTCCTTGGTTTTGTCTCAAACAGTGGAAGCTCAACACTCTGTTTTCTTTTCTTCCTTCCCTTCCCCCACCCATCTCCATCTCTTCTTTGTTTTCAGTAGCGTTGTAGAGCAGCAAATACAAATAGACCACCGAAATATAAATACTGTTGCTGTATACTATCAAAGTCTAGCGCTAACCCCCACTCACCACCCTCTTCGTTTCTACCAGAGCCCTGAGGTGTATTCATTTAATATTGGGAGAAGTAATGAAAATAATAAGTGGATATATTTTAATTTTATTGGTGGAAAGAAATAAGAAATAAAAATGAGTTAATATCCAAAATCGTCTTCGATTATAGTGGTTTTTCTCCAATTTTGTCCTAAATAACTTTGGTGACTTAATATAGTCCAGAGTTTTTGTGTTTTTACTCAATTTCGTCCCAGATTTGTTATTCCGTCAATTTGTTGTTAAATAAATAGACAATTCAGTAATTTTAATATTGACATATCTTTATTCATAGACATGTGAAGTGCGAACTCACTCTTTTTTTATGAATTACTCCCAGAATCACTTCTAAAGCTGCGAATATAAAATTTGATTAGTAGGTGTAATTCGTGTAAGAAAGAGAGATTTCTTACTTCGCAGGTTGAAAGTAAAGAGAGGCCAATATTGATATTATTGAATTGTCCTTTTATTTAACACTAATTTGACGGAATAGCAAATGGAGGACTAAATTGAGCGAAACACAAAAATCTGGGACTATATTAGGCCACCAAAGTCATTTAGGACGAAGTTGAGAAAAACCACTATAGTCGAGAACAATTTTGGGTATTAACTCAAATAAAAATTATGGCTCATAATAATAGAAAGTGAAAATATATATAGTCCCGGAGTTAATACCCAAAATAATTATAGACATTTTTCTCAATTTTGTCTTAAACAATTTGGTGATCCAATATAGTACTAAACTTTTGTGTTTTCGCTCAATTTAGTCATTCGTTTGTTATTTCGTCAAATTGGTGTTAAATAAATAGACAATTTAATAATCTTAATATTGACTTCTCTTTACTCTTAGCACTATGAAATGCGAAATCCCTCTTTCTTTTATGAATTACTCTCATGCTTCCGAATCAAATTTTATATTCGCAGGTTTGTGAGTAATTTTGGGAGTAATCCATAAAAGAAAGATGAATTTCACACTTCACATGTCCATTAGTAAAAGAGATGTAAATATCAAAATTACTGAATTGTCTCTCTGTTTAACACCAAATGGATGGAATACGGATGACAAAATTGAGCAAAAAAATACAAAAGTCTGGGACTACATTAGGTTACCAAAGTCGTCTATGACGAAATTGAGAAAAATCATTATAGTTGAGGACCATTTGGGTATTAACTCTATACTACCGAGTATTAAGTAATAGGGCATTTGATTCAAAGAAGGGAATTAGAGGGAAAAGAATTATAATTTTGTGGGAAAAAAAGCCAGAATTTAAATTACATTGTTTGATAGGAAGAAATAAAATGATTGAGAATTAAAAAGGAAGAAGTGAATAAAGACTAAAATGTTCTTGTATAATAATATAATAATAATAATAATCATTTCGAAGAAGAATAATATAATAATATAATAATCATAACAAGGATAAAATAATAATTTATCATGAAATTATAATTTCACAAAATATGATAATTCCCTCTTACTTAACTATGAAAATTTCATAAAGTTTGAAACGAATGAAATTACAATTTCATCTTACCTAACACGAGCTATATAAATACATGACTTCAGTGATAAAACAAACTTAGACAACTGTACTAGTTGATCACATTCAAAATAACTCTAATTAAAGAAAATAAAGACAAAACATTTGATTTTCTTCTTTCTTTTTAATAAAAAATTTGGATGGTGAGCCGGCTCAAGATTTTTATTATTTGGTCAAGTCCATTTCATATTTTAATTGTGTATTAAAAAAGCAATAATTATAATTAAAGAAAATGAATAAAAATTTTAATTTTGAAAAATATTTGGGCTCTGGCCTATATTTTTATTGATTGGCTCTATGACGCAGCTCAATCTAACCCAAATTAATCGGGTTAATCTAGCCTAGTTTAAATAATAACCAGATAAATGACGGTTAATTCTTTCATTTGGCACCACTCAGAGAAAGAGAACTAAAGTGAGAACGGGTTTAGAAAGACATTAGTTTTTGTCAAAATGAGTTATTTTTTCTTTAATTATAATATTTTTTTTTTTGAATCCAATTTTCTTTGATGGCTAAACACTAGAAAATAAAAAAATAATAATAATTGAGTTTCTAAACAGGCTTTAAGTTGATGATTAGAAATAGAAAAAAAAATAAAAAATTTACGTAATATTGTAGATACCCCTTAAAACGATTATGCCCACAACCCATACAAGTTAGAAATGTTATTTTAACAACTTTAAAAGATTTGTATATACTGAGACTTAAATTCATTAGGAAACAATTTTAGATATCCTTAGAACACTTATGCCTATAATAGAAATGTTATGTTGACTTCAAAGATATGTATATATTTAGACTTAAATTTATTAGGAAACAATTAGAGATGCTCTTAGAACAATGATGCCCATTAAGGAAATAAATGTTATGTTGACAACTTTAAAGATTTGTATGTATTGAGACTTATTTCATTAGGATTAGGAAACAATTAGAGATACTCTATGGTTCTATTGCACACACTCATGGACGGATATGCACAGTGTTCAGTATTATTTCACAATATAAGGGATGTACAGTAAAATGCACACATCAGTTTTCTGTACAGTAAAACGTACAGTTATGCACACAACTCCCATAAAAAATGCACACGTCCAAATTAAAACCCCAATAAAAAAACAGAAAAAAACTTACTGATGGTTTCTTTAGCCATTGAAGTCAATTGGAGTTTGTCCACCATTGGGTTCTACTCAATATGATTCTTGTGTTTAATTTTGTAATTTTTTTTTAGTTTTGATTCCTACCATTGATGGAATCTTCTAAATAATGATAATATTGTATTTCAATGGGAAAATGGTCAAATAGGCCCCTAAATTTTACCCCAAAGATCAATTAGGTCCCTAAACCTTAAATTAAACCCTCAAACATTCAAATTGGGTCAATGAAGTCCAAAAAAGTGGTAAATGACATGTAATAATTTACTAGTTTTTGGGTTTCATTGACCCAATTTGACATGTTTGAGAGTTTAATTGCACTTTTTTAAAGTTTAGGGCCTAATTGACTTTTGAGGTAAAGTTTAGGGGCATGTTTGACCCTTTTCTCTATTTCAATTCAAAGAAGTAACTAAAATTACTATGCCATGCACCCCTATGTATTAATTATATCCTAAATGAGTCTTTAAATTCAATCCTTACCATTAATTAAAATTAATTGGATGATTGTGGTGGCACTCAAGGCATGAAACGACTCATTCGTGCCACGAGTCATGTGACAAAGGCGCATGACATGCTCCTTTCTTGCGGTTAAACCCGAGTGCGGGCCCTGGTGGTTGTGACCGTAGTAGGCGCTTCTAGTGCCAAAGGTGGCGGGTCTTATGCCAATGGAGTGGGATCCGGTGATTGTGGTATGATGCCATGGGTCGATGGCAAAACGACACCGTGGGGAACTAGAGGCCCAGCATCCCACGGTGCTAGATTAGTAGCTAGTTGATCTTGAGCCTATAAAGTAGAATCTGTAAAAGGAAAGTAAGTTTCGTTAAATCGGACATGACAACAGATAAAGACTTTCCCCGATGTTAGGTCCATGCACATATAGCCCATAAAAGACGGGGGATAACCTAGGAACACAGGGTGCTGATCGGTATTCTATCTTGTGCTGATTGTACGGCCCGAGATAGGGAAAACACCGACACCCGAACACCCTTAGAAACGTGTATGGAGGAGACACTTTGTGTAACTGAGTGTATGAACTCTCAAACTTTAAGGCTGATGAGGGAAGATAATTGATTAGGCATGCATGTTGCTGTTTCAAAGGCATAATCCCAGTACTGAAGGGGTACTGAGGCCTCGGCTAGTAGGGCTAACCCGATCTCAACAATATATCGATTGCGGCGTTCCACCCTACTGTTTTGTTCATGCGTGTAGGCGCATGATTGCCTATGCTATGAATAATGCCAAGAGACTGAAACATTTTGTGTAGTTTTTGATACTCACCCCCTAAATATGATTGGATGGATTTGATAGAACGCCAAAATTGGCGTTCTACCATTACGCGGAAGGAATCAAAATTTTTATAAACATCCGATTTTTTCCTTAATGGATAAAACCAGCAAAATCGGGAATGGTCATCTACAAACAATACGAAGTAACGAAAACCCAAAGACGAAATAACGGGGGCGGGGCCCAAAATATCGGTGTACAGCAAATCTAAAACATTTTTACTGTATGTTGCTATTCTATCTAATGGAAAACGTGACGATTTTCCAAGATGACACGCTGTGCATGACCCCGACGCTTTGGAATTATTTTTGGTGACCGGACAATTTTAGAGGACACGATTCTAGACTTGATTATTTGGGTGACCCAACCTGCGATGCCACACCCCGGGAGTGGCCCGGGAACTTATGAATGCAAATTGCGGACTATGACACCAGAAGCTTGTACAATCCGCTCGAGGCGAGACCCCTAATTAGAAATGTCGCCTGAGTGACGGAATCCTTCACAAAAGCTAAGATGGTCTCATATTATCCAACCCATATCATATATAGTATATATACTATATATACTATATATAATATATATAGTATATATACTCTAATATATATATATATATATATATATATATATATATACCAAGTCTATCCTAAATAATTTTGAATATTCGAACGGGTCAGGTATGAAATTATCCTCCCCTACCCAAAATAACAAAATCGACGTAGTATAGGGTTGCTTAATACATATTGGGTTCTGATCGGTTCGACTATAGTAGTTTCGAACTTTGAGGCTTTCTCAAATGCAAATTGCAATGCAATGCATGAAATATCAGTTTAAGTGCATGACTTCTCAATTTTTATTAGGTTTGTGGACTTGTGGTCCCTTCCGATTAAGTCAGCATGCAAGCTTCACTGAAGAAGATCTCAACACTCGCTAATCCTACTTTTGGAAGTGGCAATAATTATGGTCAGTTGACTCATCTTCATAAACCATAGTATAAACAAGTTTGAATTTGAAATTGTTAACTTAGGATTACATTACAATAAATTACAAGTTTTAAACTCCAATAGCTAAATAACCTTAACTTGATTACCATTACTGCATTCTCTCAATATAGTATAATGGGTTCTCAGTTCTAGCAAGTTTTTCGATACAACACTTAATTAAATATAAAAATAAAGGAAAATAATTATGTCGATAACATTTGTGATGTTACTCGGGTTTATGTCTGACAATGTACAACGCTTTGAAAGATTAATGTATGTACCATTAAGATCTTAGGGATAAATAATATTTAAGAAAGCAATGCATTGTTTATTTAAGCTTATACGAAGCATATCTACATAGACACAAGTGTTGACATTCCAGAAGGAAACAGTAACTTATACAAATGTCAGTTTATACAGTTGTCTGGAAGAAGACAGGCATCAATTACAAATCATAAACGACAGCGCATAGGAGATAATACCACTTATAAGAAACCGATAGATAATATGGCAAGCTGTCCACTTCTGTCCGGATGAAATGCTTTCAATAAAACAGGCATGATATCACCATCCACTATCAGCCCCACTCAGACATCAACCTTTGTAGGGAGGAATTCGGGGCCAACCCCAGTTTCAATGTTGTTACCTACAAGATGAACTACATAAACTCTGGGGGTTTCGAGCAATAGCAATAGTCGAGACGTCGGATTTCGTATAAGATTTGGGTGAATCAATGAGAGGAAGTCCAGAGCTCCACGATACAAGTTCCAAATGATTTTTCCTGAATTTGTAAGGGGTCTATCTCGCTTCTCAACTATCCGAGTTGTCCGCGGATTCGTACAATTGCCTCTTGTCGTGGTGTGATCTAACATCTGTGTGTCTATACTGTGATGATAGTCCTAATCTGTCATTAGATTCCGGTCCATCCGTAACTGTGGATTGTAGCATAACTGTCAGAGTTAGGGCACCCAATGTCTTTGTATCCGATCGCTAGCTAGTACAAATCCATCGTTGTCCTTCTAATAAATTCTGTAGGTCCGGTTCCCACCCAATCGACACTTAAACTGTCCTATCAGCGCATGCTCCGCTTCGCTGAGTCGTCCATATACCACAGTTCGCCTGCGTTCGACTCTTTGGGAAACGTATCTGTACAAAGGCTTTGGACATCTCAGAAAGTCAGAAGTGTTATGTAAACCTATTGACGAAATGAATATATAGAATAGAATAGTAATGATAAAGGGATTATGCGATATATGACTAGCTTGAGCCTGTACGGAGTTATGTTGGTCTCGAGATCGGTCCGCCCCGCGCGCCGCTCATCGCCAGTTATCATCCTATTTCGTTGATCGTTGCCTCAGGGTATTTTATATTTTTCCTACATCCTAATCGATTGTGATTTGTGTTGTAGCATTGGAGAACCAAAATTCTCCACGCCGTTCAAGCACGACAATTTTGCTTGTTCTTCTTATAGTTTGACAAATTAAGAAAAAAGAGCAACTTCTGCGCACTATGTGTTTAATATGGAGACAAAACTATCCCTTGAACTATACAATGGCACGCGTAACATATTTGTTTAGGTGAATTGATAGTTAGAATACGCACCAAGATTTCCATTCTCCCGCCTGTCAGCCTGAAATCTAGTAGTTCTATAAAATCCCAGTAGTCATTAATAGTTATCTTTAGGGCTGGAGTGTAGATATCTCAAATAACACAAACGCACACACCCCCACTCTGCCCCCCCCCCCCCCCTCAACACCACACAATCTCCAGCACTCATCTCCCTTCGCCCCCCAATCACGAAGTGAATGTTAATCTTCTAGCGCAGCCTCATCCATTCGGCGACCTTATTAAGTGGTGGAACCATGTCGATTTAGGCGCGCCCCAATTCGAGTGCGGGCATCTCCGAGGTCGTCAGGCTGATACAAATACTATCTGTACCACCCAACGATCTGTCACTTAGAAGACCAAACTGGGTGCATTTGTAGGGTTCGAATCTGCTCGTTATTTGTTCATCAAGAAGGAGAAAGAGACAGGACATTTCACCCATTGCGCAAGTATACCCTCATTCATAGCTGCAATTATCGCGAATCAAAAGGACTTTGATGGCTTGCTTCGAGATCCGGGCTTTCAGCCGCTCCTCATCCCCGCCATCGAACTTCATACTGGCTCTCTACACGTGTACCCTCCTCCATTCCAGTACTCTGGAATATTTGTGCTTTATGGAGTACATCCATGTCCAAAAGCGCTATCTGACTGGCCTATCTTGTCGACATAGCATCCAGGATGCACAGTACTAATCTAGTCCGCTTCACTCACTCTCTACACAAAAGCATGCAAGGCATCAAATCTGCATAACATCCCAAGTTTATATAACCCTGAAAACATTTACTATTACCCTCCCGCGAAGCCAGACACACGACCCATAATTTCTGTGGCTACGCTTACTTTGCTGGTTACACGGGCACATTCCATACAAATCATCTAGGTACCATTCTGCATAGGCACTGTGGAAATGGTGCACACCAAACGAGTACTCATGCCCTCGCTTTTCATCCATGAAAAGACAAGCCTCTCTTTATTGCATCTGCAATGTTTTGAGTTACAAATGTCCACAGTCAAACATTGAGGATGATAGGCGCAGTTACTAACTTCTGCAGGAACACTCTTAATCATGCAAATTCAAAGTTTTCAGTTTCTCTCTAGTAATATAAGCCTTAGGACAGAAGAGTTTCCATAAAATAAAATTTCATTTGCTGTTATTAGTCCAATGCATTCATTGATCCAGCCTTGGAATTATGTGGTTTTCGGGCTTCTTCTCATCGCGACAGTAGTACGACAAGAGCTGGGATAAATTGAATCTTTCCATATTTCATCCAACTGCTTTGCTGTCCTCCATCAATATTAAAATCGAGATTGAAACTTCAATGTATGATTAAGATCAGTTCTCAGTTTGCAATATGACGAACAAATTAAGAATAATAATGGTTGGTAGTTAGTTTACCTTAAAATATGTGACTGATGGTCCGAGTTTCATGTAGTTTATAGAGTATCATTCTACGAGAACCTTTGTGTTGGTCTTTATTTCATCTGAAAATATCTCACACTTGTCCATGGCGTACTACAATCCTGTGTTTTCTCAATTGCTATCATATAATTTCCTGGAAGGGAAATTAGCAAACAGGATTGGCAGCACAAATAACACAGTAATTTAGGAATTTATGTAAAGAAAAAAGACAAAAACCGTAGCCTGTTGCCTAGGTATTGAGACCATTCTATCGGCGAAAGATGACGGGGAGTGGTCGTCGTCCATCAATCAAACTGTTTTGACGAGAAGTATACTAACATATGTGGCGGTATCTTTGGTTTCCACCTTAAGACTTGTTGCAGAAAGGTATCCAATACTACTGGAGAATTTAACAGGACTATCAAATAAGAGCGTTAGAAAGTATAAATTCTGACCCTCACATCATTACGGCTGATAGGTAACAGTCAAGTTGTAGGAGGGGGATAATGAACGAACCAACACTAGCGATACACAGTGTGTATCACACAACGTCTGGCGTTCAGCAGATAGCAAATTAAACGTAAAAAAGAATCAAAGATAAGATTCCAATTATGAGGATCTGCTGGCATACCAAAACAAAACATCCTACGCCCGGCAAAAACTCCTCCTCGTATCTGCAACATGTGATCACCGCATTCAAACCGTTAGGATCAACCAGCGCACTTTAATTTCACTTAATAACCGCCACCCGTTTTGCTTGGATACCTTTACCGTATTACTGGCTTCCAACTGACCAATCAGCGAAACAATATTCTATTTAAAGATGGAGGATGAAGAGAAAGACCTGAGTGATAATAGCCCTTTGACGGATTGATAAGGGAGACAGGTAGGCAACATCCCAGCGGAGCCATGACTGAGTAAACGATCCAATAAATAGACACAGACGAATTAAACTCGGAAAGAATGAACATTCCAATTCCGAATGCCCAGTAACTTCTGCTTCCCCTGCTTGTTGGGATTACTTTATGTAAAACCTAGTTTACAACCATATGAAGCACGATACGCGAAAGAAAAAATAACTGTTAAGTGACATTACAGTACTTGTACAGCAGTATTTCCTTCCGTGACTTTGGCTCAAAACAGTGGAAGCTCACACACAAGACTCAGCTTTATCTTCCTATCACCTCATCACATTCTTCCCGACCCTCTCGCTTCTTTGCCTCCACCAATGGAGTACTGTACAGGCACTAGATAACAAAAAACCTCTATTGCATATTATTTATATTTTACCACTTATAATGGCAAAATGTGAAATGCAGAAACGTAATGTAGTCATACTTTATAAAATCTGCACTATGATCAATCTGGATTGGACAAAAAAACCACTAGATTTTTTAAACGGCACAATTATGACTGCTTATGGACCTATGGATTATATATGTGCAATCGTGCGTATATAGATCGTAAAAAAAGTACATTTTTAAATCTGATTGACTAAAAGTATACTTATTTGTGATATTAATGTACCTTATTTCAATACAATGGTATATTCTTTAATATGCTAAGTATTATATTATTAATATGTACCTTTGAAGTACATCCACTATATAATAAGTGATGTCTACCATTGGTGATTGATAATGATTGTTTTTTAAAACATCTAGGAGAAGTGAATGGTCCTCTCATGTCGTGTTCAGTCGGTTAATCTTACCAACTAAATAAAGCATATATAGGGTTGCGAAAAGTAATTAATGCCACGACATCAACTGTTATTATTAAACATAAAATAAAAACAAACATTTGGAAAAATAAAATCAGCCTATTTAGTTATATTATAATATAATCATATAAAAATAGTACTTTGAAAAATAACAATAGAAAAAGAAAACAAACTAAATGGAGTTGATGAAGAAAGTTCAACGAGAATGTCTCATAATGACTAGTCAAGGGCAATCTTCCGCTGAAAAGTTGCAGTACTATAGACCCAGGATAATTATAATGATGTACACTATTATAATCCGAATGCAATGTGTAACGGTGATGTAGTAGTATTGAAATGCAATATGTTATTAAGGGAGTCTTCTCTAAATATTTTAGATCAAAGTACAATATTGACAATTTTAGCCCTTTGCTCATAAATGCTATCTTGTTTCAAATAATCTATTCGTGTAAGCCCTCGTGGATAATTATTCGCAATCATTAGTTGAATGAGTTAATTTTATACTTGAGCTGATGCGATCATTAAAT
>VALG01014747.1:0-16890 GCA_009835305.1 Ipomoea purpurea | reverse complement strand
TAATTTTTAACCGAACAATCTTTCTACAATAAATTAATGCAATCAACTAGTCATACTACTAACCCAATATCCAACAACTATGTACCAAACATCCATTGACCTTTTTGTGAATTGAATATGTCTACTACAGTCTACTCTTTGAGTCATTCAAAATTCCAAACCATACTATATAGCGTTAATATATGTGGTCAAGCTACACAAAATTAACATCTTTGTGAATATGTTGTAAGAAACAAGGTTGGAAAAACCCAATAATAATTCTATGAAAAAAATTATATTTTATGAAAAAATTGAGAAAAGACAATGAATGATTTTCGGGTTAGTGGTTAGGCACGAGTCGAGTGAAACACTCTTTCTTTAAAACCTTATTTGCTACCTCTCAGAAGTAGTCTAGGTTTCCTGGGATAAAACGTATTACGGTTGGTGTGTACTTTAGGGAGGGAATTCAATTATTTGAACTTTAGGGATTGAGGAGTTCAATAGTTTTCAATGTGGCATTTAAAACCAGCATTGTAATAGCAATTAATCCAAAAATGAAGCTTGAACATTTCTGATTGGATCGTTGCCGGTTACACATGAGTCAAGCCTTTTCAAGCTTGTTTTGTACCCCTTGCGCACAAAATTAACCCTCTATGCTATACAATTCAATAATATTAGAAAGGCTCTTGTATAAAAAGTTGTGCAAGCCCACTTCTCAAACCAATGTGGGACAAAAGCTACTTTTTTCCCTTCATTTTTCAAACTCAAATGGTTACTTTTTGAATCAATTTCTCATTCACCCATTATCCATTTTGAGCGTACAATATATCAAATTTCTTCGTCTCACTACAAAGAACCTGAATCCACTTTGACCCGGCCCAAATCAGAAGTGGCCCCACTAATAATTGTACCACAAAAAAACTATCAAGAAGCTAACTACCGGATTGAAAGAAAGGAGAAAATGTTAGGGTTTCACCTGTTTCATTGAAAAAAGTCTCATCATCTTTTGTAGACTGTTTTCCACAGCTATATTCACAGAAATAGGATATTTACATAACCTTCCAAGAGCTAACTTCTAACTTCTAAACTAACCTAACAAAAAAAGGTAGTTAAAAAGTAGTTTGATGGTGTGATGTCAGCTATGGATGGTGAATCAGCTGTAGGTTGGGAGTTAGCTGTTGATACCCCCCCCTGCAAGCTGGAGTGTATATGCAATGTAAACCCAAGCTTTGGAGACGAGTTTGCAGGAAAATGTCAATGCCAAGGGGCTTAGTAAACAAATCAGCTAGCTGGTTGTGGTGGTGACATGCAAACAAACCTTCAAACACCTGTTTTTGTAGCTTCTCTTCTCACAAGGTGGCAAATCTATCTCAATGTGCTTTGTCCTCTCATGGAAGACTGGATTCTCAGCTATGGCAATGGCAGACTTGTTTCACAGTATAGTAGGCTGGTTGAATCAGTGTAGCTTCTAGGTCTTGTAGAAGATAGACCAACCACTGTATTTCCAAAGCTGCTGCTGCAAGTGCCCTATATTCAACTTTAAGTGAACTCCTTGATATGGTGTGTTGCTTCTTTGACTTCCAAGATATCAAATGTAGAGTCCAAGAATATGCAAAAACCAGTCACAGATCTTCTAGTGTCAAGGCAGGCAACCCAATGAAAGTCACTGAAACCCTTGATCTGCAGAGATGATGATGCTGAGGAATAAGAGAAACCCTGGCCAGGAGTTACTTTGATGTATCTTTAGGATTCTGTGTGCTGCTTATAAGGTACTCATCAGTGGGGCAATCTAGAAATTGGGATAGTTGTTGTGTGTGCATAGCTTATGTCAGGCCTTGTGATTGTAAGGTAATAACAACTTCCCTACAAGCCTTCTAAAATTGAGTTGATGTTCTTCAAATGTTACAAGTGATTTTGCTCAAGTCTGGTTGTGTTTTTACCATTAAGCGTTTTGGGGTTGTTTTTGCAATTGGGTAAGGAAATCCGCTTTCTTTCAAAAAGTGGTTCTAAACTGACTTTTTCCTTGGTTTTCCACAAGTTAATTCCCATTTGCTTTTCTGGCCACCTTCTTAATCAGGAAAAAAATTTCAAAAAGGACTTATATCCCTTGATGTGAAAAGAAAACATTCTTAGTGTCTTTTAATCTGCTGGCATTTGATCCAAGTTGGGAACTAACATACCAACCCATCTAAAAACAATTTTACTAGTATAGGGGCATTAAAAGCATTTTCAACCTTTTTGGGGCCCCTGGTAATAAGAGGGATCAAAGGAAATGCTTGCTGGAATCCATGCAGGAGTTTCCGAGTAAGCTTTATATTTCAAACTGCCTTGCTGGTTGTTTTAAAAGCCATAAAGAGGAGACTTGACTAAAACTGCAATAACTTGCCAGTTTAGGGAAGATGTATCCAGGAGGTTAATGTGTTATATAAGACGTCCTTCATTTAGTTTCCCCATTGTAAGGGGAAAAAAACATTATTAAAACATTCTAATGGATGGAAGAAAATCCATCCTTTAATGCAAGCAACAAAGCAAAGTAACCCCTTGATTGTGTTATTTTCTTTGCCCACAGGATTAAAAATATAAATCCAAGGTAATTCCCAAAGTCCAGGTGTCTAGTGTAAATTTTCCCTTAGCCAAAACCAAAGCCCAAGCCTTTGTTGTCTTTCAATAGGCCCATCAAGGCCTTTTAACTCTAGTTCTTAAACAAACCCACTTGCATCCTATAGGAACCTTGGAATGAGGAAGATCAGTGAGTACCAAGTATTGTTGGACTGCAAAGCACTGATTTTCTGATTCCATTGCCTTTTTTCCAGCATTCACTTTTGATTGCTTCATTGTAAGTCCTTGGTTCTTTTTGCATTCAGAGCATTTATTAGCAAATACCTTAAAGTTGAGGATAGCTTATCATAAGACAAAAACTTAGATATGTCATGTGGGAGATGTTCTCCTGATTAACATTCTGGCAGGTATAGTTCACCAAGGTAGGCAGGTTTAGTTCTGACTCTTGTGACCTTCTTGGTTCTGGATCTGTTGATTCTGTGTTGCAATACTATTGTCCTGGACTGGAGCATCATAATGAATTCTCAGATCAGGTGAACCAGGTGAATCAGCTGTGATCTCATTAGCAGGGCAGGAATAATGTCTCATCATATCTCAAACTGGGACACATCTTCTGAAGGTTAGAACAAATTGGAAGGTTCTTGATTTGTGAGTTCTGGAAAGGGAAGATGTCTCATAGAATGAGACATCTCTGACAGAAAAAAACTCTTTACTGTTGCAAGTCCGTCAATTTGTAATCCCTTTACCCCATTAAGCAAATCCCAATAAAGACACATCTTCTGGCTCTTGGTGAAAACTTATCTCTTTGGCAGCTAGGAATTGTGGCAAAAGCCAAGCATCCAAAACAACTTTAAGGTGCTGGTATTGTGGGACTTTATTAAAGAGGATTTGGTATGGAACTTGATTACCTAAAGCTGATGATGGGAAGCTTGTTTTAAAGTACACTGCATGTAAGATGCAGTCACCCCAAAATTCCCTCAGGTAGACTAGCTTGAAACCTTATTGCTCTTGCCATAGACAGAATGTGCCCATGTTTTTCTCTCCACAATACTATTCTGTTGAGGGGTATACACACATGATTGTTTGATGAATAATTCCTCTTTTCTGGTAGTAGTTTACTCTTCCAAGAAATTCCTTCCCATTATCAGACCTGATGCACTTAATGCCTTTCCCAAACTGTGTGGTTTGATTAGTTCATAGGAATTGTGCATAATGTTCTTTACTTCAGTCTTGTTCCTCATGAGGTAGACCCAAGTGGGCCCTGCTATGATCATCCACCAAGGTTGAGAAGTATTTGTGACCATAAATAGTTGCAACATGAAAAGGACCCCATATATTTATCAACATGAACAAGGTCAAAACAGTGAGTAGAAACAGCTGAGCTAGACTAGAAATGAAACTTTTTTTGCTTAGCCATATGACAACATTCAAAGCTGTGGGGCTGTCATTACAAATTTTATTGTCTAAAGCGTGTAAAACTTTGATTCTTCCTTTGAGGCAATTGGCCTTTAGTCTAGGGCATGCCAAAAACTTTACAGTATTTTTAAACAGGGAAAAAACCAAAACAAGACTTGCTGGAGCAGAAAGTAGAAAAAAAGTTAAGGGTTGATAAGGGAGGTTCCCTTCCTTCAGTAGCCAACAACCAAATTTTCATCTTCCAATAAGTGTTGAAATCCTGTATTTTACATACAAAATGTCAGGTATGGGAAGAATTTGTGCTGTATTTTAAGACCTCTTAGAAAGCTTTGTTTTCCCAAAAGAGAATGAGATTATATGAAAAATTGAAAAACCAAACAATAAAAAACATTTTGCAAGAATCAAATCAGTAGGTAGGAACAAGTGAACTTCCCCAATGTTGTGACACCTCTGCATGGTGTCCATTTAGCAAGTCAACATTAACTCCTTGCACCTTTTTGGATGTGTGGAGTATAGTACACTGCATACAATATGATGTGTGGCACCACTGTCAATATCCCATTCAGATTCAGTGTTAGTACTTTTACCTTCAAATTGACTGTTGGGAATGAAGTTTGTTGCTATGGTGTTGATTTGTGGATTAAGTTCAAGTGGGGTATTAGCCCTGGCTTTCTCCTGCTGCATAAATTTCAAAGAACCTTCTGCAGTCCTCTTGAGTAAAGGAAGGACTGACTTCTAAATTACCAGAACTAGCAGATTCTTGCATAGGCCCCTGCACTTTGATTAAAAGAACTCATGCCCTTGTTTCTTGGCTTCCAACCAGGGGGATAGCCATTTTTCTTATAACATTTCTAGTGTGTCATGTGTATTCATAGAAGCTAACACACAGGTTTCTACTTCTGATTAGGAAAGGATCTTCTATAGTTGTCTGCCCTTGTGAAAAAAACATTCATTCCTGTGATTATATCCCCTAATCCACTGGCCTCTATGTTTACCTGTATCTCTTGTTGTGAAACCATAGAGAAGCCTCACCAACATCAGGCAGGGGTTTCATTAGCATAATCTGATGTCTAGTGTTGGTATAGCTATCATTCAGGCCAATAAGAAAGGCAGACAGCATATCATTTTCCAAAAATGTGTCTTTACTTTCTCAGACATGTTGTTCCCACAAGCACAATTAGAAGTGCATTCACAACTGGGAATGGGCCTTAGAACAAGTAGTTCATCCCACAATAACTTCAACTGTGTAAAGTACTCGTTATGGTAGAGTTACCTTGCCTTTGTTTGGTAAATCTGGGACTGAATCTCAGCAACCCTGAAGACATCTTGATGGCTAAATCTTCTTCTTCAAGTCCTTCCACACTCCTTCAGTTGTATTGATCCAAAGGACACTGTTGGCTATGGGTGGGAGACAAAGCCCTCAGAATCCAAGACAGGGAGCATTGTTTGCATCGTTTCCCAGTAGTAATATCTTGGATCAAGCTTGTTTGGAGCAGTCACAAGCCCATTAACAAAGCTCATCTTTTTCTTGGACCTTTAGTGCCATTTCCATGGCTCTTGCCCAACTGTGATAGTCGTTTCTTCCCTCCAGTTGAATTGTCACTAATTGTAGAGTAGGGCTCTCATTAGCATGGAGATGGAGGGATTCGTTTGATCATTGGGATCAAAATTCACAGCTGAACTCGAAACAGGAATCTGATTAGGATTTTGATTTTGATTTTGATGTGGAAGCTTTGACCGGATGGGTTTGAAGCTCCTTGCTGCTGAACCATATTAGCAGATGGTTGACGCCAAGCCATTACAGCTCTGATACCATATCAAGAAGCTAACTACCGGATTGAAAGAAAGGAGGAATGAGGGTTTAACTGTTTCATTGAAAAAGTCTCATCATCTTTTGTGGACTGTTTTCCACATCTATATATCACAGATAGGATATTTACATAACCTTCCAAGAGCTAACTTCTAACTTCTAAACTAACCTAACAAAGGCAGTTACAAAGTTAGTTTGATGGTGTGATGTCAGCTATGGATGGTGAATCAGTTGTAGGTTGGGAGTTAGCTGTTGATAATAACCACTTAAAATCATTTAATGCTATTATAAACTATTTTTTTCCAACATATGTTTGAGCTGAGGTAGCACCACTCCTACCCAAGCAACTCAGGACTAGCCAATCACTCTCAAACTCCACATCCCTATAACCCAGTTGTTATATATTGGACTATGGTTCACACAACACTATATAGATCATGGTCAAATACCAATTATCAAATAAAACTGTAGTAGAGTTAAAATCATATTTTAGTGTTGTTAAAATGAAACTAATGTTCAGTGTTAGAAAAATGAAATTAAAAAATAGAGCTTGTGCAATAACGTATAGTGTCAAATGAAACTATATAGAATTAAAATAGATACTTTAGTGTTGCTATAATAATGAAACTAGTGTGTGAAAAATGAAACTAAAAAACAGATCAAACTAATATAATAACATATATTGCTAAATGAATATGAAGTGTAATTAAAATTATACTTTAACGTTACTATAATTAAACTAGTGTATGTGGAAAACGAAATTAAAAATTTAGAGCTTATGCAATAACGTATATTGTCAAATGAAACTGTATTAGAATTAAAATGATACTTTACTGTTGTTATATATATTGAAACTAGTATGTGTCAGAAAATCAAACTAAAAAACAAAACAATATTATCAAATAAAACTAAAGTATAATTAAAATGTTACGACATTGTTGTTTTAAAATTATTTGTCCCTATAACCATAGTCCTAGCACAAAGCCATCCAATAAATAGCCCAAAGATCTATTGAAAGGCTCACAATAACTGATATGAACCCCTGTAATTTTGCAATTCCTCATTTTAAGTAAATTGATAGAACTAGTTGACTGATTTAGATTACTGATTGATTCAGTTAAAGAGGTCAATCAGTAATGATAAATCATGAAGAGAAATAAGAGAAAGATAACCGCACAAATGCAAAGACACAGAATGTTTACCCAGTTCGATACGGTGTGTATCTACATCTGGGGACGATCACATAGGCGTCCAATCCACTAAATCATAATCTAATGTACAAAGGTAGATATACAATAATCTTACCCAAGTGCCACACACAAGGTACAAACCCAGTCTACACAGGTTTAGTGGATTGTTGAAGATGGAGAACCATGCATACAGAAGTCCAATGAAATCCCTTCACTTGGAGAGCCCACTCTGATGTAGTCCACTTCAGTGATGCTCTATAAAGTTGTTCCCACAACAGTGTGATCACAGTGTCCTTTCGTTTAAGCAGCAGTAACTCTTCTCAAGTTCATCATCTTAATCAACGTGAAACATATTGTATTGAGAAGAAGCATGACAATCAAAGATCTAGCCTCATATAGCAGATATGGAGTGTTTCTTCTTATTTTTCGGCGTAACCCTAATTCCATTCAAGTAAGGGTACTTATAGATCCTTCAATAAACACTCTCCATAGATGTCTTTGATTGTAGGAAGGTAGGACTATAAAAGAGGAATGTAATCTCAGCAGATTAGGTCCATACCTTTCTTAAAGATACGCTGATCATCTTTCCATATTGGTATGATAAAAACCGCGTGAGCCTTTTAAGGAAACAGCTTTCCTAAATCAGATCTTCAGTGTCAGTTCTTCTGTTGTTGCTTCTGATTGATCAGGGACGTGATGAGGAAGTTTTGTTCATTTTATGGTCTTTTTTTTTTAAAGAGGTAGGAAATACGCTTGTTCCAAACAACAGCCAACCCAACATTTTTTTATTTATTACTCCTTTTAATCAGGAGTACAAGAGAGGATCACAAAGACATTCTTTGACAATACAACCACATCAACTGCGATTTGTGGAGCAACATTCATCTTCACTGTTGTCCGAGGAAGTGTGTGGAGGAGATGGGCAGTACCTTGGTCCTGAGTCTTCGTTGTGCATGTTCGAGCTTGAGGACGAGTACGTTACATTGAAGAACCTCGTGTAGTCCACAGGCGGACGGATGCGGGGATTCACCAGTGGTGGAGTAGGTTGCAAAATAAGTTCTGGTGCACTGGTGGTAGGTCTGGTTCTACTGTCGGTGGTGCATCATATTGAACAGGTGGTGCAAGAGGTTTCATGAGAGAGCCCTTCAAAGCCAGGTGGTGGCAAGACCGATCCAAATGTTAGCTGCTTCAGATAGTGGAGGTACTCGGTGTTGTTCATGTTCAGGATCTCCTGGTAAATGTCCGGCTGGACAACAGGTGAAAACTTCAGAAAAGCGAATTCAGACCCTTTAGACTTCTACGGCTCGGCAAAGCCTTGACATTGTGGTGACAGACTCTTTTTGGCATCTTCTTCTTCAGCATAAATAAAACCTGGTTCTCGTGGTGGTGAGATAGGTGTATATTGCTCAAATCCTTTCTCTTCAGATACGACAAGAGGGTCGTTTGCAGTGTCTCCAACGAGATGTCCTCCAGCTTCAGTCCTTCTGGCTCGCAATTTTTGGAGTCGCACTTGATTCCAGATTCTTTTGGAAGTTCTTCTTTCTTCATTGCTCTTTTCATTCTTCGACACCATGGTTCTCCTGCAAAAAAAAATATTAGACTACTTGCACGGTTTGGATTGCCGGTATATATAGGCTTTAAAACGTCTGAGGGCTTCAGGGATTATGGTCGACAGTTGGGTTCTGAACAGGTATGATTGACATCCATTAAATTTGGGTAAGTTTCTATTGGTTGAGGAGGACGGTGCTAAGTAGGAGATTAGACAAGTAACTACTGGAGTTTAAGAGGAGATTTTCTCAGATTTGAGGCATGGGTGACGATCGAGATCTTCGGAGAGAAGGTGTCGATTAGGATTTATGAGGGGATCTGATTTTGTGAGAGAGAGTGAGATTTTTGTGGGATTTAATTTATGGGTGGAAGTTGAAGAGGTATAGGTTTGAAAGGTGAAGAGTTTTAATGGGATTGGGTTTTATGGGGTAGAGGTTTAGAGGGCGGAGGTTTCAATCCAATCTGATCTCTTCCTTTTCTTCTCAAAAATACTTACACGTTAGTCACATAAAATCACATAAATATAATCACACACAATTTCTCATATAATTTCGAAATATATATCGACATTAAAATAATAAATCATATCCATATATAAACATGTATAATCACGGTAATCTCCTAATTAAAATAAACATAGATTTAGAAAATTAGTCAAATTTCAATTAAACACCAAAAATAAAAAACACACATACGGTAGTTTCTAAAACACACATATAATCAAATAATCAAATATTTAGAAACTAGCCAAACATTTTAGATACCAATTAAAATTAACTAATTAAATCATAACACACATATTAGCACGGCAATTTTAACATAAGCAATTTAAATCATAACACACGTAATATGTCATAGCTACAATTAAAACACATAGATAAGCAATTAAATCAAATAACCACAGATTTTCAAAAATGAATTGCATGCACATATTTTCACGTTAAATTTCACATGCAATTTTACAAATAGATACTAAACACATTGAACTAAATTATTATGCAATTTTCGAACAAATATATAACGTATATATCAAATAAAAATATATGAGCACAAGTATCAAATTTTAAATCATGCGATTAAGTCCAGTGATACTTAGCTCATTTCAAGCATTCCCAACTCATGCTTAAGGTAGAAAATCTCGTTTCGCATAAAGGCTTTCGTGAGAATATCTGCAACTTGGTTCTCCGTAGGGATATACTCGATTTTTAGATCTTTCTTTTCAACATGATCCCTTATGAAATGATGTCGTATGTCGATATGTTTGGTTCTTGAGTGAAGCACCGGATTGTGAGTGATAGCGATCACACTTGTATTGTCACAAAATATGCTAACATCGTCGCAATTCACTCCATAATCCTTCAATTGTTGCTTCATCCACAAATTTGAGCACAACAACTTCCTGCAGCAATATATTCGGCCTCGGCGGTACTAGTTGCGATGGAATTTTGCTTTTTGCTAAACCAAGAAACAAGCCTTCCTCCCAAGAATTGACAAGTTCCGGAGGTGCTTTTTCTGTCTATTTTGCAACCTGCAAAATCCGCATCTGAAAAACCAGTTAGGTAAAATCTGTACCTTTAGGATACCACAATCCAACATTGATTGTGCCCTTTCAAGTATCTTATGATTTTCTTTGTTGCGGTGAGGTGGCTTTCTTTTGGATTTGCTTGGAATCTTGCACACACTCCCACAGCATAAGAAATGTCCGGCCTGCTTGCAGTGAGGTATATAGTAGTGAACCAATCATTCCTCTATATTTCGTTTGTTCGACATTTCCATCTTCTTTGTCTAGCCTTATTGATGTACTCATTGGAATTTTGATCGATGATTTCCATCAAGGCCAAACTTCTTTATCAAGTCGCGAGTGTACTTTGCTTGATTGATGAATATTCCTTCCTTCAATTGTTTGACTTGTAAGCCAAGAAATAATTCAATTCACCCATCATGCTCATTTCGAATTTATTCTGCATAAGCTTCGAAAATTTCTCACACAAAGAATTAATAGTGCTTCCAAAAATAATATCATCAACATATTTTGCCCTATAAAAATGATCACCATCTTTGAATTCTAAGAGAGTTTTGTCAACAGGCCTTTGGTGAATCCACAGCTTATCAAGAACATTGACAAGGTATCATACCAAGCTCTAGGTGCTTGTTTCAACCATAACAATGCCTTTTTTAAGTTTGTAGACTTGTCACCTTCGCCTTTTACCAAAACCTGGGGGTTGTTCGACATAAACTTCTTCTTCAAGTAATCCATTCAAGAATGCGCTTTTCACGTCCATTTGAAAACGGTGAAATCTTTGTGTTGCCAGGCGTAGGCTAGGAAATTCTTATAGCTTCGAGTCTGGCTACGGTGCAAAGCGTTTCCATCAAATTATTCCTCTTCTGAGAGTATCCTTTTGCACGCGTCTTGCTTTATTTCCTAAAAACTCACGCCTTCTCGTTTGCTTTTGTTCCGGAAGACCATTTGTCTATTAACATGTGCGTTCAGTTGGTTCTTGGAAGTTCCCAAACACAATCATTTCTTTTGAATTGATCATAGTTCATCTGACATGGCGTCAATCCAACTGATCATTTAAGCTTACGTCCAACTTCTTTTGGGTTCAATCTGATATAGATAACATGGTGAACAAATGCTTCCATGGGTAGATGATCTTGTTTTCACGCCATCTCGAACTTTCTGATCACTAATTCTGTGGGTGATTTTGAGCCATCTTAAGTCTGTTCAAAGGAGGTGCATGGTTACTGGGTAGATTCACTGATTGAGAAAGTGGTTTCGGACATTTCTGCTCATTTTGTAGATTTCCAACTTCTCCAGTAATTGCATCCGGGGCTAATTTGCAAATTTCCCACTTCAACTTACTCCCTGGGTCATCAATTCAATACCAATTGCATCTCACACTTATCTTCTTAACTGATGAGGAGGTGTGATTTCTAGAGAATTAATTCAACTCATCCATTCCCTGCAAAAATATTTCATTCGTAATTTTGCAATTCCTCATTTTAAGATAAATGGAGTTGAACAAGTTGACTGACTTAGATTACTGATTGATTCAATTAGGTTAATCAGTAAATATGTAATGAGAGAGAAAGAAACGCACAAAATCCATAAGACAAGAGTGTTTTTTACCCAGTTCGATACGTGTGTATCTACATCTGGGGGACGATCACATAGGCGTCCAATCCACTAAATCATAATCCATGTACAAAGGTAGATATACAATAATCTTACCCAAGTGCCCCACACAAGGTACAAACCCAGTCTACACAGGTTTAGTGGATTGTTGAAGATGGAGAGCCATGCATACAGAAGTCCAATGAAATCCCTTCACTTGGAGCCAACTCTGATGCAGTCCACTTCAATGACGCTCTATAAAGTTGTTACCACAACAGTGTGATCTTTATGTCCTTTCGTTAAGCAGCAGTAGTTCTTCTCAAGTTCATCATCTTAATCACCTTGACATTCTGTGTTGAGAAGATGCATGTCAATCAGAGATCTATTCTCATTAGCAGATATGGAGTGTTTCTTCGTATTTTCGTCGTAACCCTAATTCTCTTCAAGAACTGGTACTTATAGATCATTCAATAACACTCTCCTATAGATGTCTTGATTGTAGAAGGTAGGACTGTAAAAGAGGAATGTAATCTTAGCAGATTAGCTCCATTACCTTCTTTGAAGATACGCTGATCGTCTTTCCATATGGTTTGATAAAACCGCGTGAGCCTTAAGGAAACAACTTTCCTAAATCAGATCTTCAGTGTCAGTTCTTCTGTTGTGCTTCTGATTGATCAGATATCTGTAACCCAACCGGACAGACTCTAAACCTATCTTAGTATGCCAAATAATATTGCCAATTATAATATGGGTTTTTTGAACTTAAAAACACTAACAAACTCCCCCCTTTGGCTATTATTTGGCAAAACAACTCGACTATAATAAAGAACTAAGATATAGGTTATTATAAAGAAGCAACCCATGTGTCCGATCTGATTACAAGGATACAAAACAAAAACATAAGATCCAAAACAGTTTAAGATCAAAACAACATCAAAACATACGCCCAGCCAGGGCCAGAAGGTACTTAAACACAAAAACTCCCCCTGAGTTCATACTACTCCCCTTTTTGCCAATGGTAGCCAAAGATCAAGCATTTGGAGGGAGAGTCACTGTCAGACTTCACAGGATCCGCAGCAGCAGCAGCTTCAGCAGGCTCAAACGAAGAAGAACGGTAGCCAGCTCAGTACGGGACCCTGTCAGTTGCTTTGCAATAATACTGTGCACCGTCTCAAGATCAGCAACTCTTGCCTTCAACTGTATGGAAAGCTTAACATCCTTAGCATGAGGAGAGTCATCAGGCACAGCATCAAGTTCAGAATTGGATGGGGCAGTCATAGGAACAACATCTCGAATGTGATCTCCAGAGAGAAGACGTTTATCAACAGTATAGAGTAGCGTTGGACTGATCACTTCACTGGGCATAGGCTCAAGGCCCTGAGAGGTAAGGATTCCATAAATCAAATTTGGAAAAGGTAGTCTTACCTTCTGTTCCCGTGGATGAATCAAGGTGAGGATGTGATAGTAAATCCATTTACCCAGATCAATTTCATCTTTGTTCCAATTCGGAATAAGAACCCAGCCAGAGGCTTGCCAACGGTTTGGAAATGGGCTGATGGGAGCCAGTTGTGAAGAGCTAGGCGGTGTAGAATCACATATCTGGACGTGAGATGAGAGTTTTGCAGATAGTCCTTGTCACCCGTAGGCCATGATTCTGTCTGCCCACCAGTCAGAGTTCACCTTTCTCTGATGAAGATCTTGCATTCGGGTCTGGCCCTGTGAGGAATGTCAATCTCATCTCACGTCCAGAACTATGTGATTCCTTACAGCACGCCTAGCTCTTCAACAACTGGCTCCATCGGCCCATTTCAAACGTTTGGCCAAGGCCTCGGGCTGGGTTCTTATTCCGAATTGGAACAAAGATGAAATTGATCTGGGTTAAATGGATTTACTCATCACATCCTCACCTTGATTCATCCACAGGAACAAGAAGGATAAAGACTACTTTTCCAAATTGATTTATGGAATCCTTACCTCTCAGGGCCTCTGAAGCCTATGCCCAAGTGAAGTGATCATCTTCCAACGCTACTCTATACTGTTGATAAACGTCTTCTCTCTGGAGAATCACATTCGAGATTGTTGTTCCTATGACTGGCCTCCAATTCTGAACTTGATGCTGTGCCTGATGACTCTCCTCATGTAAGGATTGAGCTAAGCCTTTCCATACAGTTGAAGGCAAGAGTTCTGATCTTGGACGTGCACAGTAATTATTGCAAAGGCAACTGACAGCGGTTCCCAGCTACTGAGCTGGCTACCGTTCTTCTTTTTTTGAGCCCTGATCCTGAGCTGCCTGTTGCTACGGATCCTGAGAAGCTGACAGTGACTCTCCCTCAAATACTTGATCTTTGGCTACCATTGGCAAAAAGGGGGACAAGTCGAACTCAGGGGAGTTTTTTTGTGTTTAAGTACCTTCTGGCCCTGGCTAGGCGTTATGTTTTTGTTTTTGATCTTAAACTGTTTTAAACTGTTTTTGGTTTGTTTTTTATCCTATCAGATCGGAACATGGGTTGCTTCTTTATAATAACCTGATCTTAGTTCTTTTTATTATAGTTGAGTTGTTTTGCCAATAATAGCCAAAGGGGGGTTTGTTAGTGTTTTTAGTTCAAAAAACCCCATATTATTAATTGGCAATATTATATGCATACTAAGATAGGTTTAGAGTCTGTCCGTTTGGTTCTACAGATGACTGATCAATTAGAAGCAACAACAGAAGAACTGACACTGAAGATCTGTTTAGGAAAGCTGTTTCCTTAAAGGCTCACGCAGTTTTATCAGACCAATATGGAAAGCATGAATCAGCGTATCTTTAAAGAAAAGTATGGACCTATCTGCTGAATTACATTCCTCTTTATAGTCCGTACCTATTTACAACAGAAGACACTCTATGGAGAATGTTTATGAAGGAATCTATAAGTACCTACTTGGAACCGGATTAGGGTTACGCTGAAAATAAAGAAGAAACACTCCATATCTGCTTATATGAGACTAGATCTTTGATTGTCATGCATCTTCTCAATACAATATGTTCACGGTGATTAAGATGATGGAAATTGAGAAAGAGTACTGCTGCCATTAAACGGAGAAGGACATCCGTGGATCACACTGTTGTGGCAACAACTTATATAAGAGCCGTCACTGAAGTGTGGCTGCATCAGGAGTGCGAGCTCTCCAAGTGAAGGGATTTCATTGGACTTACTGTATTGCATTGGCTCTCCATATTCAACAATCCACTAAGACTTGGTTAGCTGGGTTATGTACCTTGTGTGTGGCACTTGGGTAAGCATTATTGTATTTATCTACCATATTGTACATTGGATTATGATTTACGTGGATTGGAACGCCTATGTGATCGTCCCCCCAGATGGTGATACCAACACCGTACTCGAACTGGGTAAACATTCTGTGTCTTTGGATTTTGTGCGGTTATCTTTCTCTTATATTCTCTTCATGATTTATCATTACTGATTGACCTCTTAACTGAATCAATCATTAATCTAAGTCAGTCAACTTGTTCTATCAATTTACTTAAAATGAGGAATTGCAAAATTACAATGAAAATATTTTGCAGGGAATGGATGAGTTGGAAATTAATTCTCTAGAAAATCACATCCCTCATCCAGTAAGAAATGAAGTGTGAGATGCAATTGGTATTGAAATTGCAGATCAACCCAGGGATGAAGTTGAAGTGGAAATTGCAAATTAGCCCCTGGATGCAATTACTGGAGAAGTTGGAAATCTACAAAATGAAGCAGAAATTCGAACCACTTCTCAATCAGTGAATCTACCCAGTACCAGCACCCCTTTGAACAGACTTAAGATGGCTCAAAAATCACCCACCAGAATTAGTGATCAGAATGTTCGAGATGGGCGTGAAACAAGTAATATCTACCATGGAAGCATTGTTCACATGTATATCTATCTCAGATTGAACCAAAAAAAGTTGGACGGAAGCTCTAAATGATCCAAGTTGGATGACGCCCATGCGAAGAGGAACTAGATCAATTCAAAGAAATGATGTTTGGGAACTTGTTCCAAGACCATATGAACCACAATGTTATAGGAACCAATGGGTCTTTCCGGACAACCCCCCCCCCCGAAGCCAAACTGAGAAGGGGATTTTAGAATAAAGCAATGACGCGTTGCAAAAGGATACTCTCCAAGAAGAAGGAATAGATTTTGATGAAACCTTTGCACCGGTAGCGGGACTCGAAGCTATAAGGGACTTCCTACCCTTAACGCCGCCCACACAAAAGATTTCACCATTATCAACATGACGTGAAAAGCCGCATTCTTGAATGATTACTTGGAAAGAAGAAGTATGTATGTCGAACAACCCCCAGGTATTGAGTAAAAAGGCGGGAAGGTGACAGAGTCTAACAAACTTAAACAGGCAATTGTATTGGCGTTGAAACAAGCACCTAGAGCTTGGATATGATACCTTGTCAAATGTCTTGGATAAGCTGTGGATTACCAAAGGCCTTGTTGACAAAACTCCTTTAGAATTTCAAGATGGTGATCATAATTTTATTAGTGCAAATATACTGTTGATTGATATCTATCTTTTTGGAAGCACTAATAATTCATTTGTGTGGAGAAATTTTCGAAAGCTTATGCAGAATAACATTCGATGTCGAAAAATGAGCATGATGGGTTTGAATTGAATTATTTCTTGGCTTACAAGTTCAAACAATTGAAGGGACGGAATATTCACCAATCAAGCAAATACACCAGTACCTTGATAAAGAAGTTTGGCCTTGATGGAAAATTCATCGCATCAAAATTCCAATGAGTACATCAATAAGGCTAGACAAAGAATTAAGAGGAAAATGATTGTCGATCAACAAAATATAGAGGAATGATTGGTTCGTTCACTAGTCACTACACTTATAATCTTCATGCGTAGCCAACGCACGGACCTCTGAGCGGAATTGGTCACATGCTAGATTCTGGGAGTGTGCTTGACAAGAGATCACAAGTATGCAGTAACAAGGATATAAAGCACCTCACTGCCAACAAAAGAAATCGATATGACACAATTAGAAAGACTGCACGAATCTGACATCAAGTTATGTGCACTATATTGATTCTTGTATTAAATCTGTATAATGGTCCTACTAATCTTCTTGACTCCATTTTTAAAAGTCGCGTAGATTAATAACTGCTGTATTTTTTTCAGAGCGTGATCATTTAGACAGCTGTTGAGTAATACAGACAAAAAAAAGCATCCTCCGCGAACTATGTACAATTCTTGGAGGACGAAGCTTGTTTCTTGG
>VALG01014743.1:0-14257 GCA_009835305.1 Ipomoea purpurea | reverse complement strand
ATTGTTTAATGTAATTGATAACAAAATAATTTTTTGTGCAGGCTAGGAAATTGCAAGAGAGAGGTTGGAACCAGGATGGTTTCCGCAAAGATGGAGGATGATCTTACCAGTATGTTGGTGGGATACTGGGAAACGAGGGGAGAAACAGAATTGGGAACATCCCGATATTATTTGGCAGGGACGTCGATCTCCTCCAGGTACAGTATGGAACATTAATAATGCTTGTTAGGATCAGTTGCTTTCGCAATTAGGATCAAAAACCAATATTTCAGCTTTGATGCACTGCTTATCCTTCTACGTTTGATATGTTAAATGATCTGTACTTCAAAGGGTTAGAGCATGTTCATGTGAAATATGGGTGATATGGAAAATGAAAAAATTCATATATTTTGTTCATTTTGGTGCAAATCAAGTTTTTAGGCTTTGTATTTCAGATGATCTGCCTTATTGGACACTCAGGGAGTGGTTTTAAATGATTAATCATATTTATTTTTATTAACATCCATCAATTATGGCAAGCTATTAATATTTTTGCTTTTCTTATTAAGCAAATGGTTATTGTCTTAAATGGGGTATTTATTCTTTGTTTAATTAGGTATTGCAAATTTTATCTGTCTATGTATATTAGATGATTGTAACGGCATTTTATATCTTTTATCACAGTATCTATATTACTATATAGTGCATTTTATTGCCTATGGGAATATTTATCTTTATACTCCTTTATTTACTTCTTATTTCAAAGTCTTAAAAAAAAACCTTCTAACCAAAAGTGTAAAATTTGTTGGGATGTTTAGTATTGTTGGGATATTACAATATGAATCTTCTCAAAATACAAACTTCACAATTTTTTTTAAAAGTCAGTTATATATTCTTTAACTATTCATACAATTTTTTCTCACTTTAAAATAAACCTAATAACATATAAACATATTTACAATTCCTTGTTATTTTATTGTTTTATCTTTATTTTAATTACCCTCAAAACATATAATAATGCAGTTAATAATGCTCCGAATACGGAGTATTAATCATTATAAAAGAAAAGGTACAAATTTTTAAAAAAGCAACAAAAAGACAAAGAAAATGCCAAGAAATTGGTGAACAGTCGTTGCAAATCCCAATAAATAAATATTGCAAGAGTTGTGTTCTGCCTTTAAAAGAAAGAAAAAATTATTCTAAGTTTCCGATACCAATGTTCCAATTTTAGATTGCACGATGGGCCTAATGGTACAATTTCTTGATAATCATTACTTTCTTTATCTTTTTGTCTTGTCCTGCTTTCATGGTTAAGACTTTTCATTTTCACAAATTTGATCATAACAGATTTTCTGGATTCAGTTTTTGAAAACAAAGAAACGACTTTCATTATGGAGATCATTCCTATGGTTGGAAAAAACTGCTAGCCATTTTAAAAAGGCGTCGGGGCGCTAGGCGGCGATTAATCAATGCATAGATGTTGTTATTTTTTAAATGTATTTATTTTTTTAATTTTAGACTTGATAGTTATAAATTATTTATTACTTATAGTTAATATAAAATATTAAATATTACTAAAAATTATTAGAGTTTGATAATTAAGGTTTTTTACAGAAAACGCGATGTTTTGGTGAAATAACCATAAAAAAAAATGAGAACAATATTTCGGGCGATCTAGAACGCTAGTCGGGGTGCTAGGAGGCTGTGAGTTGCTTTAGAGATTAGGCGGCCAGTGGCCTAAACAGATTACTCTGGTGATATGCTGGCGGCCGGCCATGCGAGATTTTGCATCATGCTGTAAGAGCATTACAAAGCAAAGAGGAGGTTGGTAACCCACGCGATAATTAGCTTATTTGTAGTGTGTGTGGTGTCCAACTAATCAGATCATTTTTTCTGTTTGCTGGATGTGAAATGATGTAAATGATTATATCCAAATCGTCTCGACTATAGCGGTTTTTCTCAATTTCGTTCTAAACGACTTTGGGTGACACTAATGCTCGTCTAAACTTTTGTGTTTACGCTATTAGGTCTCCATTTTTATTTCACAAATTGCTGTTAAATAAGACATTCCAGTATGTCAATATTGATATTCATTTATTTTCAACTTTGTGAGTTGCGAAATTCTCTTTCTTGTAGATTAACCCCAGAATTCCGGCTTGCAAATCAAATTTTATTTTCACAGTTTTAGGAGTAATTTTGTGAGGTAATTCGCTCATCAAAAATGAGATGTTGCGTTCACATGTCTATGAGTAAGAGATGCAATATGTAAAATACTGATTTGTCTATTTATTTAACCAACATGGAACGAGATAACAATGAGGGATAATAGTTGACAAAAAACACAAAGGTCTGGGAAAATTGGAGGCGAACACAAAAGTTGGGACCGATATTAGGTCGGCAAAGCTGTTTTAGGAGAAAATTGAGAAAACCACTATAGTCGAGGATGTTTTGAGTTATAACTCAATGTAAATATATCCAAACATTAATTTGGTCTTTAAATTTCTTTTCTTTTGGACACGGAGAATTGCATCTTACTTACGAAATATGCACGATAATAATCATAGGGGAAGATTTGTATGACGATTTCATTAAAAAAATATTGATAAATTAAACTCTGACATTTTAATACAATAATTATGTTCCATCCAGTTAGAGCAGAGTATTTAAAATTAATTTTACAACAAGACTATGACACGATAATTGATATAGTTACAGAAAACGGATGGACAAGTGTTGTGTCGTATCTACGGTGACTGAGACGTGATATTAGGCACTGTTTGGTAAAAGGAAAATGGCTCTATAGTCCATTGTAGCTTATTTGCACAAAAGTGTGTGTCGTATAGCTAAAGGTGACTTGAAGGGATGATATTAGCGACTGTTTGGTAAAAAACTGGTCTATAGTCCAATTGTACAAAAAATTATTTGACACTTTAATTGTTGAATGCTATCAGATCTCTCTACATTGTGTATCTGTTCATATATTTCTCCCTACTGAAACCCAAAAGACATAAGTCTTCCATGAGGTCGAAGCTACAACTTAAATGAAGGTCTAAACTCGGATACGCATTCCACATAGTCCTGGTAATTGTTTTGATTTAGTTAAAATTCAATATAAGTGTGGTAATAGCTTTTTTTGCACTCCAAAATGCTAAAATTCAAGCAAGTCTCAAACCACACTCTTTTATTAGCTTTTCAAAAAAGATTTCTCCATACCAAACAGCTATCAGTACGCTAATTTACCAAACACTTTTCTCAACACTCATGCTTTAACTAGGTTGTACGATTAGTGATTCTTTGCTAGCTACGGTCAAAAAAAAAAAAAAAAACTTTACTAGAGCATATCTTCAAGTCGTGATCGTTGCTTTCACATTAATTAAAAATGAGTTAATACTCGTGAAAGTGAAACTAAAATAATCATTGAAATTCCTCCCAAAACTATATCATTTCATGATAACATAGTTCACTAAGCTAAACGTCATTTTAGATCATTAATCTTACCTGCCATGGTATGTGTATTGTCATCTCATTTTGATATTATTGTGAGTTGATATTTTGTCCAATAATGTAGACTTCCCTATAGTAATCGTAATATATTAAAAAGTTAGAAGTGGAGGGAGAGCTAAGGGTTATGTGGGAAGCAGTAGTCCCTAGTACAAGGGGGAAACAAACTAGGATGGTCCCCTGGAGATGTTCAGTTTCAGGTGTTAACGATATTACAAATTTCAACGGCTAAAATAAAATAAAGTTAATTTTTTCCCGTGGTGGGAGAATGGATATATAAATTTCAACCAGGAATGTGCTTAATTCAAGGTTTTTTTTTTTACGTCTTTGTGAGGAGATTCGGGATAATTCGGATTCGTTTTCACAAGTGGACGTTTTTTTGGGTATTTCTGTGTCTTCGGACTCGGAGCGAATCGGGTGGACGCTGAACCGTTAAAAGGACGAAAAGCGTCGGACCACATAATGTGGTTTACACCAAAAAAGAAAAAGAGTTTTAAATATACATTTTCTTAAGAGTTACACACTCTACGAAAGTAATTTAGGTCAAAAGAAATTTTAAAAAAAAAATTGATAGGTGATTACAATCAATCACTACTATATCATGGATTAAGGTTTACTTTGTAAGGTAGACTCATGGTCTAAAACAACTTTGTTTTAATGTGGCATGGTGAACAACAATTTGCACTCTTTAGCACGCACTACAACAACGATATAACTGTAGTGTAATATTTATGTGTATTATGCTCTGTTTTTATGAACTATAGAAAGAACATTATGAATCTATTACAAAGCTAATAGAAATAAATATAAGTACTTGTAATTTAGTATTATTATAATTAAGATTTATAGTTTTAAAACATATAAGAAATATCATGAATTTGTACAAGATGAACATTATTAAACATAATGCACTCGTTGACATTATAGACGCCATTAATAGCATACATTTCTACACTAATGGTGTGTTTGGAAACCCAGAAAATGATTTCCGAAAATCATTTTCCTGATTTCCCGAGTTTGGCTAGAGGAGGAAAATGGAAGTCAATGGAAAATAGTGGAGTGGTCAATAAAAAATAGAGGGGATTTTTCAAAAAAAATGACTTCCCCTTTTTTTTTGTTGGGGGAAGTCATTTCCCGTTTGCTGCAGCGGAGCAACCAATCACCAGCTTCGTCACCACCACCACCATCATTGTATATTATAAATATTTAAAATTAAAATTAATTATGTTCATTTTTCAGAAAATGAACCAAACACACTAAGACAATTTTCTGACATGAACCAAACACTAGAAAAGAAAATGTTTTATGAAAAATAACTCATTTTCCAGAAGTCATTTTTATATTTTCCAAACACACCTAAAAAAAAAATATCACAAATCAAGAACCAACTAAATTCAATGCAATCCCAATAATTCTCACTTTAAGGCCTTAGTGTAGAGTTATTAACTTTTTTTTTTTTTGAATTGATCAACTAATTAAATTATACCCTAAGATCACTATACATGTCATATCAACTTATACGTTAGATGTTTAAACTAATCTTTCTATATTTCTTTAGTTTATTTGTACAAAGTTTCATATCATTTATACACTACTGGAGATTTATGGAACTTACGACCATCTGAAAGTGATCCTAAATGGAGTTGAAAGTAAAAAGTGGTCGGAAATAGCAGCAAGGGTTTTTCCGGATACCAAAAGTGGTCGAAAACAAGGTTTTCAACTTGATTTAAGATCACTTTCAAGTGGTCGAAAATTTCAGAATTTCCAGTAGTGATATAAAAATAAAATAAAAAAACAACCTAATAAACAATTCTCAAAAATAAACTTATATTAAACAATAAGGGTAGAATCTAAAAGCCCATAATATATAGGTTATCTAGGCCAGGGTTCCAAAAATAATTAGGAATTATTGTATGAATGGAAGCAAGCTAAGGGGAAGTTGGATTGATATAGTATAGGTTTGTGGTGCCCGGCCATAATGTATGTGCATGGAAGTGGGGAACAAAAGAACATCAACTATGGAATGTACTCCATAAATTAAGAGGATCACACTTCATACACAACATACATGCAAAGACAAATTAACAATAATATAATATTAACTATATATGTTCTAAAGTACGTGTAGCTTGAATTAAGAATGCTTGCCACCTTTCTAAAAATATAATAAAATAATACAAATAGGATTGCACCCTTTTGCACTAACCAAAACAAACACTAAACTATATATATATATATATATATATATATATATACACACATATATATACACACTGTTGGTTCTCTCCTGTCAGGGGTGGGGAGATCGAAAAACACAAGTACCTCCAAGCAGTCAATAAATCAAAGTTGAGAAACACGTGGACATTGTTAAAAGGGGAAATAATTTATTTTTAATATTAGATAAAATAATAATTTTAACTTTCACTTATTGTAATATAATCTCACATCAATTCCGTAAAAGATTATGGAGTGATACTTAAAATGAGACCAAGTTTACTCATTAATTAGCACTAATAGTGCAGTTAGAGTCTTGACTTGAGTCGCGATGATTTTAAATTTTAACAATCGAATAGACAAAGTCTATATATTAAAACCAAATGCAAGAAGTCATTTCCCAATCATGCATGTGTACTAAATGGCTATTATCTAGTACTGTAGTGTACATGCTTTGATCTCCATTTTACACTGCTGAAAATTATGAAATTTCCGACCACCTGAAAGTGATCTTATATCAAGTCAAAAGTAAAAAAGTGATCAGAAATAACAACATAGGTTTTTCCGAATACTAAAAGTGATCGGAACAAGGCTTTCGACTTGATTTAAGATCACTTTCAAGTGATCGGAAATTCAATAATTTTCAGTAGTGTTAGTCTTGTTTGGATGCTCTATTTGACCCATTCAATTCCAAAACATTACAGTATGGTGAATATAATGTAGTGAACATTATATTGTACGTTTTTATGTCATTGAGAAATGAAGACCCCAACACCATTTCAGACAATAAACCTCGCCACCTCAACCAATATTCATTCTACTTCATTCTATTACAGATTCCTATGATGCATGCCGCCACCCAGAGTTTAGAGTAATGCTAAGAAATAAGATTAGATTAATTTCGTACGCACGGATATCTTGTGGAAATTTTAATAAAAATGGTGTTTTAATCGATTATTTGCCTATTTTATGGTACAAATATATGTGGGCTGGAATGAGGTGGGTGTGTGAGATCTAAATATGATCTAACTATATACAGAATAATTCACGAGAACTTAACTCGTAGTAGCGGAAGCGGAAGCACCGTAGATCTCCAGCCATGGTTGATATCGTGTTGCGTTGCCTCTTGAACGGTAGATCTGCAGAATATGGTTAGCCATTTTGTCTCATACTTGACTCAGAACCCTAGATGTGTACTGGTATTTTCTGAGCAGTATGAGTACCCATATAATATTCATGTATCTTGTATCCCATCAATACAGGCTTTATATAGGCACATTGGTGGATAAGACTTAAACCTAAAGGTCCAACCCAATCATACTTAATGGGCCTAGTCACTTGCACCACATAATTAAGACCCATAATATATAATATATATTATACGAGAAAGTCTTACAGGGTGGAGAAAGTATAAGGGTGACTGGGGTAAGTAAAGGAGCAGAGCATATGATGAAGGAGGTAGGATGAAAAAACGTAAATATCCATTTTCAAACGGGCAGGGAAGAGTGACGAAGGATTAAAATTGTCCTCAATAAAAGTGTGATTTCAACAAAATAATTATGGCTCTTAACGGGGAGAGTGACGGAGGACATGTACAGTAACGAGCATTTAACGGGAAAAGTGACGGAGGACATGTAGTAACGAGCATTTAACGGGAAAAGTAACGGAAGACTAAAATTGTCTTCGTCACAATAAAAGTGTGATTTCAACAAAATAATTATGGCTCTATTACAATGTAGTATCGTTCATATTCCCTACTGAAAAAGAACTAAGAACTATAATATAGTCATATCCCCTACTGAAACACAAAGAACTAATAACGTCTCCAAAGAACTCAAACTTATAATCTTCCAAATAAAAGTCTAACTCGGGTACCATTAGACCATATAGTCTTGGTAATAAGCATGAAGTTAAATGTATATTTAATAATTAAACTTGAATGCACTTTTTCTTGTTAATTTAAATGATTTCAATGAAGCCGTTTTAGTGATTCAATCGCAATATTCATTCATTAAATGAAAATTTTTGAAATATTATCAATTATTTATATGCAATAGTAGATTATATATATGAAGGTACTAGGTAGGATGGAGAAATGATTTATTATTTATTTATTGGGGGGTGATCTCTTTACATACATACATGGAGAGTAACGTAACGACTCAATTGAAGTCAATTAACTCAAAATAAATTTATAAATTTTATTTGGTTAATTGTTGAATAGTTGTATAGTAACAAGTTAATGGTACTGCCAAAAGATTTACAAGTTATATCGTGCATAATGCATTGTTCGCATGCATCTTAAGAGTTTATGTGTATTATATATATTAAGAGTTTATGTGTATTATGTTAGAAGTTTGTGTGTATTATTTTATATAATTATGTATATACAAAACATGAGATTTTTAGAGCACACAATACATTATGCGCCTTGGTGCACGATATAATAATTGCAAAAGATTTCACATTAAACTAGATAGTGAAAGAACTCTCATATGAAGCAGGCAGACAAGAAACCATTATTGCTAAGACAAAAATATAAGCCAAATCGTACATCACATATATATACAAGCATTGCATAGCTGCCAAAATGTTTCGTTTTGCGCAATCTTTATTACCCCCACATCCAAAACTACAAGAAATCTCTAGAAAGGAGTGGCTGAATATGTAGAAAATGATTTTTTATATAGAAGTTAAAGGTTACAAGTTTGATTCTAGCTATAGAAATTTATCTTGTCAAGTTATAGCATATGGTGGTTTTTAACAGCGTATTGTGGTATTTTTCATAGCGTAGTTCGAGGACTACACACACAAGAACAGTTTACCATTTGCATACACTCAAATAATAATACAAGTTTTTCTTGTATAAAAATTTCAAAAAATATTTTTTTAAATAAATGAAAATGATCAAATTGTTCCTCTAATTTTTATTTTTTTAAATCTCCCTTCAAATCCCGTAAATTGGTAAATTATTCAATGAAGTCCAAATTGATTGCTTAGCAGGTTAAATCATTGTAAGTTTGACACGTGTCGTATTTATTTAAAAAAAAAAAACAAAAAACAAAAAAAAACCCCGGAATATACTGGAATTACTCAGGGTCTCCATTGTCATCTAGGCATGCTTGGGAGTAAATTTGTGTGCACTCATGCTTGTTTGCATGTTGGAAAATGCTTAACAATGCATTGGAAAAGGTAATTTGAGATGCATTTAAGAAACTCTGATATATACGTATATAAGATACTATATATTATAGTAATGTACTATATACTATATGGTATATTATACTACCCCCTCTACAGATATCCTATATATCAATTCCATTGTTCAGATGTGAGGTTCACCGTCCTATCTCATGAGTCTTTGTGGACAGATCTGAGCCATATGAATACTTTGAAATCCAATGACTCTAGATTTCCGTCAACTATGCAAACTTTGCGAACTATCACTTATAGCCTCAAACAAGGACTGACGAAATCTTATATTTCATTGAATTATTAGTTTTCAATAATAAATAGTTTTTTTCCAAACGACTCTCAATTGAAGATAGGTAATGTGAATTCAGGTGTAAGAAGTTAATTAGGTTAGAGAAGTGTGGGAAACGCACCCGTAATTTGTAAATTTGGTTGCCAACAATTGAGAACATCTTATCAATGGCTTGTATACCATAATCTCTCTAGACTCATTTTAATTACTTCATATATCATGCCATGACCACATTCATTATAGGTTTTATTATAGTGCATTTATACATTCGATTTAATAATGTCTAATGATATTAAGTTCATCTAAATATAACATAATTATAAGATTTGTTATTGAAGTTTACTTGTAGTGTGTTATTTATATTTAGTTAAAGTTTTAAGCTAGTTTTCAAAGTTATTACTGTATGTGAAACAATTGAAAAGTATATTTAACTAATGATGATTTGACTTTTATTAAGTTAGCCAGCACTATAATTGGCATTTTGTCTCTATTGGAGCATAGCAACTTGATAATAAATTAAATAATAGTTTTAGCAAATATTTCCGCGCATTTAACTTTCAGATATTGAAAGATATATAGTATTTTTATACCTTAAACTTATTATTGAAGCAAGGCAGGACATAATAAAAACTAATATAATTTCTTAGAGACATAATAATGGTCAATATTTAAATTAACTATAAAATCTGATAATAATCATATCTCCAACTATATTAAGTATTTTAATTTATTGGAAATAAGACATTGCATAGCTGGCTGAACAATCGCAATGGTTATCGATATTTGTCACGCTTTTTCATTTTATTTCCTAATAGTAATGATTATCCGCCCCCATACATACCATAGACATACTATTGTATAAAAATATCTCTTTAAGAAAGAGTGTCATGGCTGTAATCGACGTATTGATATGAATATGGTAATTTTTTTAATGAATTATTATTAATTATAGACAGTAGAAGATATAACATATGTTGTTGTGTTATAGAGTCAATATTTTTGATTTAACATCAATTCTGTATATCATATATCTAGTATCTAAATTACCTATAAAATTAAAATATACTAATAAGTCAATAATTGGTGGGTTTTTAACACGTTTATTGTTTTTTTATATTTTCTAATTAGCGTATAACATTTAGTATCGCAACAACTCGCAAAGAATAACCGTAAGATCTATGTAAACCTATGTCTTGTACATCAAAATACACCAATACCATCTTCCACAAAGGGTTTTTACTATACTTTTGATATAATGAGATTTTTTATGAAATAGAGCAAATTTCATAGCTTGTAAAAAAACTTTGGGAAGATAAAAATAATTTAATAATAGAGAAAGAAGTTAAGAGATATAATGACCTGGATATAGCTTTATTTGATTATTAAAAAATCTTTTCGTCCTCAGAATCATTACCCTCTAAATTGATTAAAATTATCTATGCATGATATTGGACCTCACCCAATTTTTTTATTTGTTTTACATATGTAATAACAAATAATCTAACTTATGACGTTATAGGATAATTTGTATGCATGCGTGTGTACAGATAATATATATTAAAAAACAAAAAATATAATAATCAGATAGCGCAAAAACAACAATAAGGTTGAATACCAACGTTCATGACGGGCAATCAATTAATACATGAGAATTGTACTTTCAGGGTCTCCATTGTAAACATTTTTAGAGCTTTAATAGATGAAAATGATATTTATAAATTATGATAGATACAAGCTATGACTACTGTTGCATTTGTGAAATAGTTATAGATATAAAAACTTAGCATGAAAATAATAGATAATAATTGCATTGAGAACTATACACATAATAATTAAATTGGGTTTCTTAACTAAAAATAAATAAAATACATGTATTTTTTAATACATAATAAAAGAGAGAAAATTAAAAACTAAGTAAATATTTATTTTAATTAATTAATTATTAAAATAAAATAAATACGTCTTCAAATTTGGTATTGATAAAGCTCTAAAATAGAATTTCATATGTCAACTTCACTGTCTTTTTACATTCTTCACACTTTTCTTTTGTATCTTCTAACTTGTACATAAGGACTCCACAGAGAGGGTCTGCGTTTCAAAACATTAGACTCTTAAAGATTAGTCACCGGAAAAACTATCTTCTCTTTGTCACGTGTTTTTTAGCGGTTTTCCGGCTCGAAATCACCATGGATGTGACGCTGACATTTTATTACCGTTTCCGGCGGAATCTTGATCCAGGAGCTCAAGAATTCTTCCCGGAGAATCCGTACACTTTCCTTTACTTCGTGCAATTCTACTACCCGTGTACCATCCTAATCCAACACCCCGCCGCCGCGACGCAGTACGGCGAAGTTATGGCCGTACCGCTCAACAACCCGCGGCTGCCAGCTCCGTGTCTGCCGCCTGCAGAGCTCGATTCCGACGCGAACCTGCTGGTGAGCATGGTGCCCTCCGACGTGAGCGGGTCGCTGGTAGAGGCTGTGAGCTGGGAGGTGTTCGGCGACGGTGAGGGCCGTATAGAGATGGGAGAGGGTTAGGGACGGGGGTCGTGACGTCCGATTTTCTACGACCTCCCCACGCCCAGTCGGGGCGTGCGGAAGATTCAAGACCAGCACATGCAGCAGCAGTTCCGTCTCCGCCGCCATTCGAATCGGTGCGCACGCCGGCGTCTCCTTACCCCCCGCCGCTTCCCCTTCCGGCCCCACGGCCTAATCTCCGGCCAGCACAGTGTGGGCTCAGTTGCATAGTCCCGGTAGCCTGCAGCATTCCGCCGGGACAATTTAATCAGGGCACCGCTGGTGTTGCTCAATTCTGGACCCCGGCGTTTCCGCCCGCCCACCTCAAAGACATTTTTAGAGCTTTTGTAATGAACATTAAACCTTCAATTATTTCCTCAAAGTCTTTCCCAGATTTAGAGTTTAATCGTCTTTAATTTCTGATTTATTAATGATGTTAATTCATTTTTATCCATGTCCCGTTAAGGAACTGAGAGAGACGCCGATGAAACGACACCAAAGGTTCGTGGGGTTCTAATGATGTTAGAGACGCCGCCATGCGTTAGTGGCATATTGGAATCGCAAGGAAATAAATGGCAAGCCTGTGTTCATCGATTCAGCCGGCCCCGGCGGCAATAATAAGCCGAGAAGTACCCAAGCCAATCCCATTTTCCTCCCCCAAACCCCGTTCCCGTCCAATTAAATCCACCCACTCACCGTCCGCGCCGCCGCGTCACCACACTCCAATCACCCCGGTGCGTCGGTCGCTTCATGTTCCATTGGAACCATCATTTTACCATTCTAGGAAATGGAAACGGAAATCAGTGAAATCAATCAGATTAACTGGAAAACCTAGGGATTAGTCAATTGGATAAATAATTTTTATTGCAATATTTTACTAAAAATGGATAGTTTTCCTCGTGGTTGCATTGCAAATTCATTAAAAGAAGAGAGTATTGTGATGAAGATATGCAAGCATAGATTGGCATCTCCCATCCTTATCGGATAAACCGTGTTCTCTTCCAATCTGAATATCCTTCACTTGTCTTGATTAGCACAGAATCGGGGAAAGAAGACAGGCAGACCGGAGTATGCAACCATTGGAAAGAGGATATTTCACATAGTGTTTGTTGGTGAAAACTAGACGATCCTTATACCGTTTTCAATGATATTTGAAGATGATATATTAAAGGACATTTCCTGGATGTCGCTCATGGGAATATCTAACCCAAGCATCGTCACATGATATGCATATTAAAAACATCCCAACAAGTACGCAGGTATTCGCGTTTTTTTTTTTTTTTTTTTTTTGCTTTAATCTCGCTTTACCTCGCCGAATAAATATTCTGATTCCACTGTTGACTCCCATTACTACGCAGTGTAGTACCATCTTTATTCTTAACTTTTGGTTTTAATATATGTCCTAGAGGTGTGGTTGCATGCAACGTTTATTTTATCATTATTTTTTGGTTTTGGGTTTGATGATTTGACTGAACCATATTCATTTAAGTGCGGTTTTGGTGGTTGCAGTCTAGAAGTCTGGGACTGAACTGGAACATGCTGGACAACCACTGTTCACTCAACTTTTAACGAGCGAGATTGCCCCGCGCCGCCTCACCCACGACGCGCCGATCAACCACCCCCACCTACTCTCATTCCGTCCTATCGACTTTCGTCTATTCTGCCCAAATTGATTTCGTGTGCGTTGTTTCTATATTGGCTATCTCTCTCTTTCCATTCTTTGGGCTTAATTCCTATAATGTCTATGTATGAGATTAGTTATTTTGAATCGATCAGCTTTTTGCAACTGGGACTGATTGGGATTGTAAATCTTGAATTAATACCATTCAAAAAAATTGGTAGTAGTATTTAGGATACATTGATTCATGCATTCTCTAAATATCCTTGACTCCTGATATGGTATATAAAAACATAGGTACTGAAGCAATGTACGCTATGAGCTGTTTTTTGCGAATTCGCTCGCGCGATTCATGGTTTTGTGAACATGACTTCCCCAAGAAGCAGCCTCCAATGGAGGCTGTAGCGGAAGCCTTTCATCTATCATAAATAGAAACCTGGACCCAGAGCTTCGGGCTCCAAACGTACTAGAAGACTGCTTCGATGGGGATAGCCTTTCAACTCCATAGTGTCACAAGAGTGCGTGATATTTCAGGCAGTACCTACGCTAGCCAATTCAGAGGATCCCAAATCTATTTTTTTGATACTCGAGTTCGTGACCGTGGGTAGGTATATAATTAATTCCATGTATTATATTTGTAATGACAGAGTTAAGGTACTGATTGGTGTGCCTTGTTGGAGTTGAAAGGGGGAATGAAGGGCATCTGATAAGTGAGCTCGATTTGTAAGAAAATTACGGAAAATGCACAGTCTCCCGTTTTTCGGTAGGCCGGAAAAGGAGGTACTATACGGTTGGTAGTTCTCGCCCCCCGAAGTTGTGATGCAAATGAAACGACTAACGTGGCCACAAAATGTAGTACCAGTACCTGTGAACACAGAAGTGTGGTTGGAAATTTAGATTTGTAAACGTAACCTAATCCTCGTAACGTTATCAATAGACACAGGA
>VALG01014742.1:0-15669 GCA_009835305.1 Ipomoea purpurea | reverse complement strand
AAAATTTCAGAAATCTTAAAAGTTTCAACAGAAAGGCAAGTCTACCGAACAAATATAAGAACAAACTCCTCATATCAAAAGTTGGAGACAACACCGTTCTCCAAACAATCTTTTAGACGGGCGATCAACAGAACAGAACAGTATCACAGAAGCATAAAACCTCTCAATCTCATACAGTGTAGGGAATTGAAGTATCGTACATACAACTTGGATGCGCACATATCTAAAAGGAAAAAGTATGTCTGTGGCCTATATCTTGTGATGCATGAGAGGAACTTCAAATGATCAACATGATGGATAATGTAGGAAACTTTGTATCTTTCTTCACTGCCTACAGATCATCAGTCAGAAGGAGTCAATTTGATGAAGAATCATACATATCTACTGATGATTCGAAGAGAGACACACTCAACTGAGCAGGGAGCTTTGCAAAACTTGTTGCTGCTAGAAACAACTTGAAGTAAATAGATCTGAATGATGAGCTGAGCAAAGAGATGATCTCACGAAAATTTGAATGCATAACTTGTTTAAAAAAGACTCATCACTCAGATACGTCCAGAGGAGAAAATTGTCAAGGAATGAGACTTGAAGAAAAATATTCAGATGGATGGCACTACATCTACCTTGATAAGTTTAGACTTTGGGAGAAATCCTAATAATAAGGTCGGGATTCAACAAGGAGAATCTGATAATGCACCAAGTCATCCAAAGGGAGGAAGACTATACCACAGATGATCACGGTATGAACAGGACATCGTCTCAGTCAGTACAATAACAAGGGAGAGTACATCAGAGTACATACTGACACTGGCATATCAACTCTCAGTCTCATTATTCGAGTTCAGAATAAGTTGTCAAAGTTAATACTACCACTTTCCCTGCACTACTGTCAAACAAAAATCGTCATCCTCGACCTGTAGTGTTATTTTTCTACAGAGTTCAAAGAGGAAAATATCAGAACAAGACTATACACCATTCACAGACGGTTTGGGTAGAAAAGTCAACTTATTTGCCTACCGCCCACCATTGTTCTGACTGCTACACTGATACTAGATGGTATTTTGACATCGGGTGCTCCATGCAATATGACAGAAACATTAAGGTCTATGCTTTCAACTAGCAGTAACTGTAAGCATATGAGATGGCAAAACGTAAAATGTTGGGAAAGTCCTTAAATTACCAGGCTTACCTCAATAAAAGAATTCGCTGCTAAGTGGTGAAAGCAAATCTTAATTAGCATCAGTTGTGTGTCAACTTGGAATGTGTCGCTTCGATGTACCTGCGCAGAGTTGTGACAACAGCAAAACAACTTGCATGGAAGGACACGGTCCTCAGACAACTGTTATTTCTTGCACTAATGAACTGCCTGTCACCTATCCAATCTGATGATCAAATCTGCATAGACGCTGGTCACTAATTTCAGAGATATGGATAAGTTGATAAATGAGGCGTAAAAGTTGTACTTAAGATCAGAATTAGATCCAGAAAAAATCTCTGGGTGCATGCTGATGAGAATCAAGATTTCTGGATTTACGGGGAAAGATAGCGATTACAAGGTTTCACGCCGACCATGAAGGACCTCGTCGACATTGACGAGATGAGGCGCTCAATATCGACTGGTCCTGAGAACCCAGGCCTTGGTCGGGGCCGGGGGTTGGGTTGCCGCAGCCCGTGGTTCCGGTTCGACTCGCCGGGAGAGGTTGGCGGACAACGCGGCGGCAGTGCGTCGTGCTTCCACGTAGCACATCAAAGTCCCTGCCCTCTAAGTAACGGGGAGAAGCGTGTCTCCAAAAGAGCGAGGCCTTCCTCGATAGTCATTTCATCAAAGATGACTGAGCACCCGACAGCCGGTTACCCGTTCGCCGGACGCCGCCTGCGGCCGCCGCTGACGGCGTTCGCTCGGAGGAATGACGACATGGCTGGCTAGGGGAGGGTTGGGGAGTGTTTGTGTTGGAGGGATTCTCGCTTCGTCTTGGCTGATACCAGCTGGATTCAACGTTTCTTTCAACGGGAAATAGGATACAAGGATCTGTATACTCTGAATACTACCTCTAACTGTCCTATCTTAACATTAACAATTGACTATTCTAACCACATAAAACAACCATAGTTAAAACATAAATATAATAATAATACTATATTACTCACACATGTGCTATTGAAAACAAATCAGACTCCACAAAAGCAATAAGAGGTATCCACCTGAGAAATGGTAGATCTTTCTCATATAGACCTTATGGCCAACACAGACTGAAAGCATTGGAAAGAAATATATATTTGTGTGCGTAGATGACTTCTCTCGATACAGCTGGGTGTACTTTCTGAGAGAAAAGACTGAAGCTTTCAAGGCATTAAGACTTTGTGCATAAGGTTTCAGGAAAATAATGAGCATTATAAAAGTTCAGAGATTAAGGAGTGATCATGGAAATGAATTTAAGAACTCACTATATTCAGACTTCTTGCTCGAGCATTGTATATTCCCATGTCTCAGCCTCCTTAGAACTGCTCAACGAATTAGGTAGTGGAAAGAAACGAATCGAACCTTACAGGAAATGCCTTAGGAGTAATGCCTACATGCCTCCACATCTCCACATGCTTCTGGCCTAAAGCAGTTCTAGCTGTCCATATATACAATAGTTACCTTGAGAACCAGCAACAAAAAATACCATAGAGATTTGAAGAAAAGAAACCAATCTGAATATTTTCATGTTTTGGGACAAAGCTAGTGCTGCTCTGATAGAGACAAAGAGGAAGTTCTAACCTAACGAGTGATGAAAGCTCTTCCTGTTTACTCTCCAAACAGCGAGCCTACGAGCTATAAAAAGAAGACTCAGTCTGTAATGGGAGTCAGAAACGTTGGTTATTGCATGACCAATCCGAAGACTCAGCTGACTTTCAACAGTAATAGAACTTCTCTAAAAGATCAGATGCGCAGTAATAACAACAGTCAGGCCTCAACCACAAGAAGGTCAGATGAAGATCAAGGAAAGTTCAGAACAGGAGGTAGATCCCATGAATAATGTTGGTAAAGACAAACCCCACCAGGACTCAGAAAAACCATCCAACAGATAACATTTTGGAGATCCATCAGATGATGAAGACAGAGCAGAATAAGAAACAATCTGGACTGAAAGCTATCTGGGGTCTGCCATTGTTATACCTCCAAAAATAGAACCCCCCAGAAATGTCAAGCAAGCCTTAGCAGGATGTCTGTGATCAGCAATGCAGGAGTAGCCTACATCAGTTTGAGCGGATCATGTCTGGAACCTTGTTCAAAACCCTGGATGGTGTCAACGTAATTGAACGAAGTGGAGTCTTAAAAATAAAACTGATGAAGCCGTCGAATATAGCCAGAAACAAAGCTCGGATTAGTGGCTCCAAGGCCTATACTCAAATTCGAAGGGATTAACTATACAGACTTTTGCCCTCCTGTAGCTAGACTCGAGTCAATCAGAACTCTTGCTGGCTGTCGCATGCATTTTGGGATTTACTTTATATCAGATGGATGTCAGACAGCATTTCTGAACGGGTTCTACATGAAGATATCTATGTGGCTCAACTAAGGTTTTTGAAGATCCTGAACATCCCTCTTACGTGTATAAGCCTTCGGAAAGCTCTCTATGGCCTTAAACAAGCCCCACGGGCATGTATGAACGACTGACACAGTATCTGCTTTCAGCGTGGTATAAGACGGGGAAGTGTGACAAAACATTGTTTGTAAAAAACTTCTGGAAGTCATGTAACCATAGCTCAATCTATGTGGATGACATTGTGTTTGGATCAACCTTGCAAAAATACACGGATGTGTTGGTAAAAAGTGATGGAGGAAGAGTTTGAAATGTCCATGGTTTTCAACTGACATACTTCCTTGGTTTACAGTCAAGCAAAGCTCTGAAGGATACTTTATTTCCCAAAGAAAAGTATGCAAAGAATCTTGTCAAAAAATTTGACCTGGAATCATGTAAATCATCCAGAACTCCTATCTCCACCTCTACAAAAATATCGAAAGATGAAACAGGTGTATCAGTTAAATAACACAGTCTATCATAGCCTGATAGGCAGTCTGCTATCTAACGGCCAGTCGACCAGATATAATGTTCAGTGTTGGAATCTGTGCAAGGTATCAATCTGACCCAAAGGAATCTCATCTGATAGCTGCAAAACGTATTCTAAATACGTTAAAGGAACGATACAGTATGTCTCTGGTATTCCAAGGAAAGTGAACTGAATTTGTTTGCTTACTGTGATGCTGATTGGGCAGAATATTGATGATCGGAAAATTACTTCTGGAGGATGTTTCTTCGTTGGTAAAACTTAGTATCATGGTTAAGTAAGAACAGAATTCAATCTCACTAAGCACTCTGCAGAGGCAGAATACATAGCAGAGCTGTTGATGTACTCAGTTGGTTTGGATGAAACAGATGTTTCTGGATTATGGTCTTACTCAAGGAACAATGACACTCTTTTGTGACAATGTCAGTGCTATTTAACATCTCCAAGAATCCTGTTCAACATTCCTGAACGAAGCATATTGACATCAGGCATCACTACATCAGAGACCTGTTGAATCCAAGGAATTGAATTGAATACATTCAGACTGACAAACAACTGGCGGACATTCTGACTAAGCCACTGGATGCTAATCGTTTGAAATTCTCAGATCTGCTCTGGGAATTTGCAGAATTGACTGATTAAAGTAGTTTGGTCCGTTAGAGAGGAGTTGGTTTTTACGGGTCAGTGTTATGACTTTGACTTCCCTTAAAGTCTCCTCTCTTTTTATGTTAAGAAGTTTATTTAAGCTTATATCTTTCAGAGATATCTTAAAAGATCTTAATACCTTTTCGAAATTCAAATTTCCTTGGCTCCGTTTCCTTCCTAAAAAGAAGTTATACCGTTGTGTCAATCAATCACATCTGCATGATATTTGACAAGCCGCATTGACTAGGGTTCATCATTCTTAAGCCTATTTGTTACCGGGTCAAGAAGAAAGAAATCATCTCTACTCTCAACTATCTATTTCTCTTGCATATCTCCTCAGAGTTTTGCCCTTCTCTTTAAACATAATCTTCAATGGCGGACCTTGTGAGAAACATCATCATCCAGAAGGAAGGTACACTCTCCGGCGACAGCCCTTAAACATATTCAGACGCTTCTACAGTTGGCTATGAAGAAGAAGCTCAAGCTTGATCCTCTGCTTCGCGACGAGATTCTGGTGACTGTTATGTCTAACTACCCAGAGTTTTATGCTGAATGTCGGTAGATGATGTGACTGAACTACTTGTGATGGTTGCCCGAAGCCAATGATGAAGTCTCTCCAGTGTCTATTCCAGAACCGTGGATGAAATCGGGCCGGGCATTCTTCAATTTTTTGCTCAGCGTGCCCTAGAATTCTGTTGAAGTCTCTCGACGACGAGAGGAGCCCAAGCTCTGTATCTCGAAGCTGCTCAGAGAGAAGCGACACATAGACAGGAGATTCTTCGAAAACGGGGCCACGACCCAATGCAGATCTTCATCAGAGGAAAGTGGTACGTGTTTGACCAGATATGAAAATGAGTACTATGGGTTGACTGCAGTGCAAGAAGAAGATTTTACTGACTGGGACTTGGTGCCAGAACTCTTACCGGTGGACAGACTACATCTTGGCCTACTGGAGATAAAGATCATCTACAAAGCTCTCATCTCACGTCCAGATATGTGATTCTACACCACCTAGCTCTCCACAACTGTCTCCCATCAGCCCATTTCCACACCGTTCGGCAAGCTATGGCAGGTTCTTATTCGGATTGGAACTAAGATGCAGCTTGATCTGGGAAAATGGATTTACTATCATATTCTATCTCTGATTCATCCAGGAACAGAAGGTAAGACTACCTTTTCCAAATCTGATTTTTGCATCCTTACCTCTCAGGGTCTTAAGCCTATGACCAATGAACTGATCAGTCCAACGCTGCTCTATACGGTTGACAAGCGCCTTCTCTCTGGAGATCATATTCGAGATGTTGTTCCTGTGACTGCCCCATCCAATTCAGAACCTGATGCTGTGCCTGATGAGTCTCCTCATGCTAAAGATGTGAAGCTTTCCGAACAATTGAAGGCACGAGTTGCTGATCTTGAGACGGTGCACAGTATTATTGCCAAGCAACTGACAGGAGCACGTACTGAGCTGGCTACCGTTCTCCTTCGTTTGAGCCTAACTGAAGCTACTGCTGCTGCGGATCCTGAGAAGACTGACAGTGACTCTCCCTCCAATGCTTGATCTTTGGCTACCATTGGCAAAAGGGGGAGAGTATATGAACTCAGGGGAGTTTTTGTGTTTAAGTACCTTCTGGCCCTGGCTGGGCGTTATGTGTTTGATGTTGTTTAGATCTTAGACTGCTTTGGATCTTATGTTTTTGTTTTATCCTATGCAATCAGATCGGACATGGGTTGCTTCTTTATAATAACATATCTTAGTTCTTTACTTTTTATATAGTCGAGTTGTTTTGCCAAATAATAGCCAAAGGGGAGTTTGTTAGTGTTTATGTTCAAAAACCCCATATTATAATTGACAATATTATTATGGCATACTAAGATAGGTTTAGAGTCTATCCGGTTGGTTCTACAGATGACTGATCAATCAGAAGCAACAACAGAAGAACTGACACTGAAGATCTGATTTAGGAAAGTTGTTTCCTTAAGAGCTCACGCAGTATTATCAACCAGTATGAAAAGACGATCAACGTATCTTCAAAGAGGTAATGGACCTAATCTGCTAAGATTACATTCCTCTTTTATAGTCCTACCTTCTACAATCAAAGCGTCTATGGAAAGTGTTTATTGAAGGATCTATAAGTACCAATTCTTGAAGGGAACTAGGGTTACGCCGAAAATAAGAAGAACACTCCATATCTGCTATATGAGACGAGATCTTTGATTGTCATGCATCTTCTCAATACAAAATGTTCAAGGTGATTAAGATGATGAACTTGAGAAGAATTACTACTGCTTAAACGAAAGGACATTGTGATCACACTGTTGTGGTAACAACTTTATAGAGCGTCACTGAAGTGGACTGCATCAGAGCTAGCTCTCCAAGTGAAGGGAATTCATTGGACTTCTGTATGCATGGCTCTCCATCTTCAACAATCCACTAAACCTATGTAGACTGGGTTTGTACCTTGTGTGGGGCACTTGGGTAGGATTATTGTATATCTACCTTTGTACATTGGATTATGATTTAGTGGATTGGACGCCTATGTGATCGTCCCCCAGATGTAGATACACACTGTATCGAACTGGGTAAAACAGTCTGTGTCTTTGCTTTTGTGCGGATATCTTTCACTTATATTCTATCATTACTGATTAACCTTCTAACTGAATCAATCAGTAATCTAATTCAGTCAACTAGTTCTATTAATTTTCTTAAAATGAGGAATTGCAAAATTACAAACATTACTTTTTTTAAGTAAAAGGAGTTTTATTATTTTAAGTAGAATTTTGAATTTCAATTTGAGTTAATACCCAAAATGGTGCTTCACTATACTCGTTTTTGCTCAATTTAGTGACCTAATGTAGTTCCAGACTTTTGTGTTTTTGTTCAATTTAGTCATCTGTTTGTTATTCCTTCAAATTGGTGTTAAATAAAGGGACAATTCAGTAATCTTAATGTTGCATCCTCTATATTCTAGCCTTGCGAAGTGCGAAATCCATTTTTTCTTTTACGTATTACTCGCAAAATTACTCCTAGATCTGCGAATCAAATTGTATATTGTAGGTTTGCGAGTAATTCGTAAAAAAGAGGGATATCTCACTTCGTAGGTAGGGGTGTAAATGAGTCGAGCCGCTTGCAAGCAGCTCGCGACTGGCTCGGTCAATGCTCGGCTCGAGCTCGAGCCGAACTTGAGCGGCTCGTTTTCTTATCGAACTCGAACCGAACTCACATATTCTATGCTCTGGCTCGACAAGCTGCTCGCGAGCCTTATAATAATTATAATAATAATAATAATAATAATAATAATAATAATAATAAAATAATAATAATAATAAATATAATTAAATATTAAAAATTTACTCCCTTACCTACTCAAGTACTCTCGCAGTCCCCTCCCACTTTCCCGCACTCCCCAATTTCCCAATTTCTAACTCTGGATTCTAGAAGACTGTCGACGACGACAACACGAAGACGAGATACGGTAATATATACTTTTTTGTAATTGAAACATAAATTTAAAATCAAACAGGTCAAAATCGAGCTCGAACAATCGAGTTGCTGAGCTCGAGCTCGAGCATAAATTGTTGAGCTCGAGCTTGACCAACCCAGGCTCGACTCGTTTACACCCCTATTCGTAGGTCTATGAGTAAAGAGATGCAATATTGAAATTACAGAATTGTCTATCTATTTAACACCAAACGAAAACTAAACTGCAAAAAACATAATTTCGGACTAAATTGAGCAAAAACACAAAAGTCTGAGAGTACATTGGGTCACTAATAGGACGAAATTAAGAAAAACCATTATAGTCGAGCATCATTTTGGGTATTAACTCATTTCAATTTTGTAAATAAAGAACAGTATGTCAAGTCACAACTCAATTGGTCAACTAATCCAAAATAATTTCATAAGTTTTGCTTTGTCAGACTAAGGATGCGGGTACAACTATCTTAGAACCTGCTTTCGAAGAGATCTTGGGACTCTGTGCTAGGTTTAGAAGGGCTGGCCGCACTGGGCAGGGCGTTCTCACAAAATAAAAAATACTATTTAAAAATATTTTGCAACCTTCCATATTCCATTAATGGCTTGATATAAGAAGCACAACATTTTAAGGCTTCATTTGAAAAGGGCCACCAACTCTGCTTCATTAATTTTGTCTAACTCAAATCGGTTGCGAATACTCTTAATTTGTTGTGTGCATTAATTAAGAAGAGATAGATTAATTTAAGATAAAAGTAGATATTAATTTAGAAATCTTATGTTATTATGAACTTACATTGTTTTTTTAATGAATTTTAAAAAACTGTGCTTCAAAAATATCTATTTTTATTCTATATATAACCCATAAGTGTATCATAAATTTATCATCCATTGAAGTGAATTAACCACGTATACTTAAAACCCATAAAATATCTCACAATTTTAACCCAAATAAGAAGCCATGGAATTGGTTTCCTCAAAGTTGATTTTCTTTATTGCTCTCTTGATTATTCCAAATGGTAAGTTGCTCTACAATGTATCGTTTTTATCTATTGCATAGTACATAGTGGCATTATCTAATTATAAATAAGTTTATAGCATGAGTATAAAGAATTCATTTTATTTTAAAAAAAATCATATTTGAAACTAAAAATAATTAATTAAAATATTTTGCAGGCTTCCTATTTTCAATGAATTTCGTAGAAGCACGAGGTGGGCAGGGCGAAACATATGTAAAAGTGCCCGTGATTGTATTAAGTATTGCAAGTTTTTTAATGCTAGAAATCCTTTTTGTTTATTCGAAAAATGTGGATGCGGTAAACCCCCTACTTTGAAACAAGATGGGGTCCAGAGGCGATTCCAGATACTTGACATATTGATATAATACTAGTTGTGTTAACGTATTATGTATACTTCGTTGATCTATTAACTTTGTCATCAATTACATAAAATTTAAATATTTAAAATGCCAAAGATCAATAGATTGTTGACATATGTTCTTTTGTGATCGATCAATTTCAAGACGTCATTAAAAAAGTTTAATTTGAAATGAATCATGACGCATTGTTGGCTGTTGTTTCGTTTTATTGATTCATTAATTCAGTTTTTTTTTTTTTTTTTCTGGCTATACTTTATATACGAATCATTAGTTAATAAATTTCCATCTATTCAAACAAAAAAATATATATATCACCTATTTGGGATGATAACGAGAATATCATCATACTACATGATAGTAGGCCATTAAAATGTGCTTTTTTAAAAAGGAAAATAGCATGAATATAAAAAACATGTTTGTTTAATTAATTTTTTTTTTTTTTTTTTTGTAACACAAGGTTTTCACTGTCAGTGACTAATTACCTCGCTGAATTGTAGGCACTCCTTTTGGTGAGACATCTGGCTTGGAGATTTAAAGCTGCTTTCATTTCCAAAGCCAATGATCGAACCCTTGACCTTTGATTAAGGATGGATAAATCCTTTAATTAATTGTTTCTAAGCATGCCTCAAAATCTCCAATAATTCTTTTAAAACTTGAAAAGATAATTAGTATTTTTTTTTTGTTCAGAAACTTGAACAATAATAAATATAAAGGAAAATTTTCATGTAAGTCTTACAAGTCTCAATTTACGAGATAGTCGAATTAGTAGAATTCAAGTCTTATGATATATAAATTTAATAATATTATTTCTTGCAAACTATCTATTACAACTTTAGTATAAAGTATTGCATTTATTTTAGGAGTACAAAGTAATAGCATAACACTTGGCAGCAATCCACCACATCACTTGGCAGTAGTCAGAAGATGCCTATAGCATGACAGTTTATGGCAGTTATTTTCATTCTTTCTGTTTTGGTTGTGTCTTGTTCTGGTAGAACTGCTTTCTTCCCTTTCTCCTTGTGTATATAACAGTGTAAAACCTTCTTGATGGTTGTTGAATAAAATCTTTCTTCCCCTTTCAAAACTCTCTGTCAACTTCCTAATATGGTATCAGAGCTATTGTGAAAGCTCATCCGACTGCTTCAATGGCGACTACAGCCTGGCCTTCAATCAACATTAACTCAATTCCAGCCAACAGTGCAGCAGGAAATGCAGCAGCTAGTCAGGCTGGGAATTCAACCGCAATGCAGGGCCTTCCTCTGCAAATGCGAGTGGATCTAACCCTAGAGAGGTAACATATGATCCCCAATCACAAACTAATCCATACTTTCTGCATATCAATGAGAATCCAGCCTTGGAACTCGTCTCCTTCCCGTTGGATGGATCCAACTACCACGCGTGGGCTAGGGCCATGACCATGGCACTGTCTTGCAAGAATAAAATGGCCTTCATTAATGGAGCAATCAAAAAACCTTCCCAAGATGACTTAGAACGATATTATGTCTAGGAAAGGTGCAATATATTGTATGTGCTTGATAGTGCGTACCCTTTCTCCAACCATTGGCAGGAGTGTCTTGTGGATAGACACAGCTTATTGGGATATGGGAGGACCTGAAAAGGAGGTTCAGTCAACAAGATTTTTTCAGAGTTGCAGAAATCTTGTGTGAAATTTATCAAACCAAGCAGGTGATGATTCATTGAATGAATATTTTTACCAAACAAAAGCTATTGTGGATGAATTGGTCATACTCAGACCACCAAATGTCCTGTGACTTCCTTGTTAGATGCAATTGTGGAAAGAAGCTAGCTGAAATTTGGTGAACAGAAGGAAAAGGACAAGCTATCCATTTTCCTAATAGGCCTCCATGAGAAGTATACTGCAGCCAGGAATCAGATTATGCTTATGCGTCCTTTGCCTGATGCCATGATGCATGTTAATGATGCATATTCCATGATTGCACAGCAGGAAAGACAATTCCATATGGTGGATGTTGGTTATGGGAACCAGGTTCATCAAGCTGGTGAGAACTCTAACCTCACAGGAAATGCAGGAAGTGCATTCTTGGCAAATGGAGGTTTCCAGCAAGGATATAAGAAGACACAAACATCCAACAAGAAGCCTACATGCACCTACTGTGGCTACACAGGCCACACTCAAGACAAATGCTATAAAAAAACATGGTTATCCACATGGTTTGGAAGCCAAGATCAAGAAATCAGAGTTTAGTCAATCAGGTTCAAGGAAAATCAGTTATACAACAGCCTAGATGTGATGAGGGACTGTCTTTCACCCATCATGATTTCAAGAAGTTCATGGAATTTATGCAAATGCATAAATCAGCCACTAACACACCACTTGATCAGACCCCACAAGCTTCAATCAACACTGTGGCCACTGATCTCCAGAGTGAAGTTGTAACACCCCGTGTTACGGCCCCTAAGACCAAGTAATTAATTAATCTATGACCCATAAGAAAGAATAATTTATTATGATTAAGTTGGAAAAAGGCCCACCATGGTCCGTGGACCCCCATCCCTAAAGGCCCATTACCTAATCCTGGAAGGATTAAACCCCATGGCATATAAATAGGGAACTTAGAAGGCATTTAGAATCCCCACCACAATAATCTCTCACCACCCAAAGAGCTCCAAGAATTCCCCTAGGAGAAATCAGAAAGTCAAGAAAGCTTAAAGAAAGATCCTTCATAGCCAAGGAATTAATTAAGGCTAAGAGGTAACCCATGTCTCAACAAAACCTATTTCATAGCTATGATTTCCCCCTTAGGTTTCCCCCATATTATTGTGAATGGCGAGTTTATGTGATCTATTGTTATTGATGTTGATTGATGATTCCATGGGAATCTTGATAATCTTGATATTGGATTTCTTGATAATTATGATGTTCTGATTAATTGGTTCTTGATGATTATGTTTGTTCTTGATGATTATGATGTTCTTGATGATTGATTGTATCCTTGACGAAAATGTGTTGTTCTTACCGAATCTTGCAATTAGAAGACGAATCGTATTCTTGTAACATAAAAGTGATTAGAACCCTAGGTTATCGCATGATATTATTCTTGGATTATCGGGTGGGAAATCGCATGTTTTGGAGTTGATTATGTTTAGAAAAGCATGATAGGATAAGTGCGCTCGTTTCTCGTATTTGATCCGTTAATTGTCTACGTGTTGCCGTTAATTACGTTGTAAAGTGTCTAAGCATGGTTTCGGGTTCCACATCGGTTCCCGGGACGAAAAAGTTGTGAAAAGAGTCAGTGGGGGGTAGGGACCCGCCACCTACCACGGCCGAGAACACTGTTCCGGCAGCGGCAGCCGGCGGCGGGCAGCTGCCACCGGCAACCCGCTGCCCGGAAACAGTGTACCGGCGGGCAGCCGGCGGGTGACCCCACCCACCGGCTACCCGCTGGATTCCCCCCCTCGGGACCCGGCTTCCGTTTGATGTTTCCCCGATCCCCGTGGTGTCCCAACGGACCCCGTTTTCGTCTATGTCTAGTTTGATATTTCGGGTACCGTTCGTAGGTTTATGAGTCGATTATATTGCATGCTAGTTGAATTGGTACCCGTTGACCTAGGTGGAAGAAGTATGAACCCCTTAGGCTATTCCTAGTTGGTGATGGATCACGCATAGGTTTTTTATACGTTTATCCCCTTCCCAATGTGTAATGTGGGTTGCATGTGCTTGCTATGTGTTATGTGTGGGTGTTGCCCCAATTCGTTGCGATCGGATTGGTTATCCTGAGCTGCGGTTCAGAAGCCGGCTACAGTCGGAATTCCTGGCTGCAGTCGGATGACGGTATCCTGGGCTGCGGTCCAGAAGCTGGTTGTAGTCAGATGGGAATCCTGGCTGCAATCAGATGACATTTTCCGAGCTGCGGTTCGGAGGCTGGCTGTAGTCAGATGGGAATCCTGGCTACAGTCAGATTACACATTCTTATGAGCTGCGGTTCATCGGTCGGTTGCGATCGACCCTCCGTGTTGCGATACGGGGCAGGTGCTGCGGGGCCGTGTCAGAGCTATATGCGCTGACCCTCATGTATGGGCATGCGATTGGTCCTGTGGCGCCAACAAAATGTGCTATGTGTTGATATGGAGAGTTGTGGTTATGAGTATCTTGATGATGTGACTATGGATTTATGTTGACTGTTATGTTGGTTATGATTTGTTTGCTTGCCTTATTGCCTTATCTATTGTGAACTGCTTATGACTGTTATAACTGTTGCTTGTGTCTGGCTTTATCTGTCGAGTCATTCCCGGTTTTAAAGCTAGAGTTCGTAGGATATATCTTCATGCTCAAAATGGTTTTTTATATATATATATATATTGCTATATGTATTGTATTTCAACGCGTTGGAGTGGGTTACCAGCATCTCTCGCTGAACAGATATATTTGGCTTTCAGGCACAGAAGATTAGAGCACTGGAGCGCGCTAGACTGGAGTGTAGAAGTAGTGTAGTTTCCCTTTCGGCTGCGTGCCATGTTATGCATTTACTTTCGGAGGATATTAGTTAGTTAGCCTGTGCACTTGGGTTCTCTAGCCCAGGTGTGGCATAGCACCCCTACACTTATGTTACGCTTTGGGATTTATAAGATTCACCTTTATTATATATGTTTTAAATGTTTTAAAATTCTGGGGTGTTACAGTTGTATCAGAGCCTAAGTTTGATCCTAGGAAAGACTCTTAAGATTGGACACAAGGCCTTCCATTGCACTCAACCTCAAAGGCCACGTCCCACCACCACGGGTCACCAAGGGGGCTACGGCGCTCCCGGAAAGTATTCGTCATGAGCCAAACACAAGCCGACCTCGGAAACGGAGAAGACCTGGAAGGGGAAAACCAAACCTCGAAGACGAGGACCATACGGACCCCGCCGAAGAAAATCCGAAGCGAATTCTGTCTAGGATAAACCATCACCCCGTGCAACCGTTCCCTGTATCGTATCGACCACTCATTTAGTTTAAATTACTCCGAGAGCATCATGTGTACTTAATTTAGCTACTTAGAAAGAATTATGAATAAAGATTCCTTTTCGTTCAAATTCCAATTCCACTACGAGATTAGGACACAAGTTATGTCATCCACCCCAACCCTTCTCACTAAAAGACGAAATAAGGAAAATGACAAAAAATCACCTCAACAAGGAATGCCTAATGTCACCACTAAGGATTGAACTCTAAACCTCCCACTTATAAGTTAAGTTCCAAACCACTAACCCATGTGTGATTCTTAAAACCTCAAGGGAACCGTCCCTTGTTAAACCTCTCTAAATCCCTAAAACCCACAAAATCCCCAAATCAAAAACTCTCTTCTTCTTTTTTCTTCTTCTTCTCTTCTTCTTCTCTCTCTCTCCTCCCCTCTCCCACTCCTCTCACCGCCCCCCAACACCGGACCCACGAACCCACCGCCACCAGCAGCCATGTCGCCGCCAACCGCTCAGGCCACACTCTGTCGCACGCCGCCAACAATGCCCGGAGAGGACCCGCGACACCAACGCTGCCCGCACTCGCCTGGACGCCACCCGCTGCCACGCACTGCCCAACTCCACCCCAAGGTCGCCGCCTCCCCACGCCGAGCCATCCCGAGCCAAACTCGCCGCCGCCTTCCTCGCCGACGGAGAAACCGCACCGTCGACACCCGCGGAAAAACGCGCCGGAGCCCCCGCCGCAGACCCACCGGAAAACTCGCCGAAAAAACGCGTCGTCAGCATGCCGAAGAAACACCCTCGGAATCCGCACCCGGAGTGGAACAACGCCGATTACACCGTAATCGGAGGTAAAGCACTCGAACCCGACCAATTCTCTCCGGAATTGGTTGATATGCTTAGACACCAAGGACTTTTAGATACGTATCATCACATCAAAAGGGGATATTGTACCCCAAATTGGTGAAGGAATTCTATCAACACCTTGTAGCCACCAAACGGGGGTGACAAGGTAGAAAATCACACCAAAGTCCGCGGCAAAGAAATTGTGCTTTCCGAAGGCCGTTTGGCCAAACTCTTGAAAATTGACCACCACGGGTGTGTCCAAACTACGACCGGAAGGGTGGATTGACACCCAAACCACGGGATACAAGGACTATCTCGGTACCTACTCGGGAAAG
>VALG01014741.1:0-10548 GCA_009835305.1 Ipomoea purpurea | reverse complement strand
TGAAAGGAAATTGTCTAACCTAGAGGGTGTGGTTGAGTGGAAGGGACTCATCTATCTTTAACCAAAGGTCAAAAGTTTGATCCTTGACTTTGGGATTAATCACGTTTGACGGGTGGAAATCTTAGATATACTCAACATCCTAGGTATACCAACACAAATGAAAGGAAATTGTCTTGAGAGAAATCAATAATATACCTAGCTAACTAACTCCCTTTAATTGACTTTGACTTCTCCTTTTATAGTCTCAGAATAAGGCGCGTCACGTGGCCTGTCACGAGTGTGATAGGCCTCGTGGATTTCTTAGAAAAAGGAATCATGGGACACCAAGCGTAAAAGTAGAAACTGCACTCTAAAATTCCTATACTAGAGCTATCACGGCTTTTTGATGGGCCTTCATGATAGTAGAATTGAAGTTGTTCTCGAAAATTCCTTTCACGAGCACTCTCTCGTTGTTACGGGTTTCGTGATAGCAAAAGTGGCTCGCTGAAGTTTCTTTTCACGAGCACCTCCATGACGTGATGGCTTCCCCGTAACGTCGTATCTGGCTTCCATCATATTTTATCAATTTTGAATTCAATGACCTTGATTTTGTCCTTTTTGCATCAAAAAACTTGATGGTGCTGCCCTCATTAGCTCCTCCTACACAATTAATCACATAATTGTTCACTTTAAACACAATTAAAGCAATTCTAATCCAAGATTGAACAATTTAGGTAACACAATTTGACACTAATCAAATAATTATATGATCATGTTTTACATTTATTTTGGTTATATAAATATAATCTTTTTTTACAACATGTTTTTTTCAACAACCAAGGTGCACTAGGACACCCCGTGTTACGACCTTTAAATCCCGAATTAATTATTTAATTAATTCTGTTAATATAATTAAATAGGATTTATTTTGTTTTAGATTCCATTTAATTAATTAATGAGGTCCATCATGGATCATGAACCTTTTACTACTCAGATTCTAATTAGAAATCCTAACCTATATACCTGTTAGGAATAGAAAGTAGGCCTTTACTATTAAGATTCTGATTAGGATTCCTTAACTTTATAAATAGGGGATTAGAAAGCCATTAGAACCCTTACCATCCATAGTTATATTACATGAAATTTATTCCCAGGAGATTCCCCCACCACCAAGCCTAGGGAGATCAATCGGATGGAAATCTTAGAGAAGAAACCTTAATAGCAAAGGGAGGATTAATTAAGGCTAAGATGTAACCCATTCAACAAAAACCTCTTTCCTCGCTATATCTTATTCATTGGCTCCTTTGATATATGATTATGTGCTTGAGTCTTGATAGAGCTTTGCATAGGATTTATACTGTGTTATATATGACAATCTTGATGTTTATGTGTTAATCTAATGCTTATGTGATAATCTTGAGATGTTCTTGATACCAATGATAAGTTATATGAATGATCTTGTATTTTGATTATGTCTAGAGCCCCAGGGTAATACGTGGATTTCGATATTATGTTATTCTTTGTATGTTTGGGGGGGATTTTGCATGATCGGGTGATGAGTCTTGACATGTTTAGGAATCATGTTAGGAAGTATTTGGTGTCATTCATGGTTTAACTCCGTCAATTATATACGTGATATGGGTCATTATGTGTTTGAATGTATTTGGACATGGTCTCGGCGTTACACAAGGGATCCCGGGGCCATAAAGTTACCTGTGTATTAGTGGGGGATAGGTGGGGACTGACCCATCGCCACCTACCCGTCCTCCCGCCCTCTACAGTATCTAGCGGGGAGCCGGCGGGCGGTGGACTGCTTCGCCGGCCACCGGCTGGAATAGTACTCGCCGCCATGGGTGGTTAGCGGGTGGTCCTCCACACGCCACCTACTCTTGGAATACCCGGCGTGGTTCGTGGTGGTTTTTCCCCGTTTGATGTTTCCCCGTGTCATGTTGTGTCCCGTTGTACCCATTTGTCATGTGTGAGTCTAGTCTGATATATCGGGTACCTTCTTAGGTTAAAAGACTCTTGTGTATTGCATGCTAGTTGAAATGGTATCCCATTGGCCTATGAGAAAGGTGTATGATCCCGTAGGGAGTGTCATGGGTGGGTTAATGTAGTTTGTTACGTTAGTATGAGTTATGTTGGGCTGAGTGTTCTCCAATGGTTTCCTCGTTATGTGTTAATGTGGGTTGCATGTTGTTTGGCTTCTATGTTGTTGCATGATAACCAATGCGATCAATTGGCCAGTTGGTTGAGAAAACCAGGATATTAACCCAACCAGATTGCTACGGTCGGCTATACAGGCAGTTGGTTTTGGTGAAACAATCGGTTTTTATATAATTATATATATACAGCATAATTATTATAATATATAGTAATATATATATATATATAGTATACTTATAATATATATATATATAGAAAAACGCTCATATGTGGTCATTGTCATTTGGTGTGGTCGTATCTGTGTCGTTGAATCAGTTTAATCTAATGGCAGTGGTAATTCTGAAGATTTTCGCACGTTTTGGTAAGTGAGGGGTGTATAGTAATTATAGTGACCATTTATAGTACGCGGGTCATAATACACCAACAGTGTTGACAACATACACCATAGTGTAATAAAACACACCACAGTGAAGCACACCAATGGTGTATTCCCGTGTTATGGTAATTACAGTGGCCATTTTTAGCGACCGTGTTCCAAAATACACCAACAGTGTTGACAACATTTCACCAATAGTGTAAAAACACAACAATGTGATTTCCCTATTCCGGTGTTTTATGACGAGTTTACCCTTGCAGTTCGCAGGTAGGGGAATGTGCGCAAAAAATACTGAAAAAAATCTGATTTAATATGATTCATTGCGATCTATCAATTCTAATTGTCCTATAATTGACCATCATGACCACACCTAACAACAGACCACATGTGATCACCCCTATCTAATATAATATATAATTATATATAATATATTATATACTATATAATAGCTGGGTGATCCATAATCTGGTTGCGATCAGACTTATATGATAATAGAGTTGCGGTCCATCGTTTTTGTTGCAAAATCAAACGTTTATGATACAAAATGAGTTGCGGTTCATTGATTGGTTGCGATCAATCTCCTTGTCCTGCGGTACAAGGTAAAGTGCTGCCGGCATGTCAGGGCTATATGCACTGGTCTCTCGACAATGCACTCAAGGTTCGGGTCATGTGAACGGTTCTGCGCACCACCATATGTGTGTACACCAATACGTGTCTTATTGTCGATTGTTTGACTGTAATGATAACTTGGATATTGATATGGTTGGTATTGTGTAGTCTTGTTACCTTAGGATGCATGCTAGAATCTTTATGATTATGTTTAATTATATTGAATGCATCTGCCATTGCTTGATTGAGTCTGTCCTCAGATTTTATTAGGGTTAGGTAAGTACATATATGTATTCCAGTTTCAAAATGAGTTTCTTATACCTACATATATTGTACTTAACGCGTAGAGGGGGTTACCAGCATTATTCGCTAACGTATGTTATACCGAATGTTTTTTAGGTAATGAGCCTTAGCTTCGGATGCGCGCTAGTCAGAAGCCTTGGCTTAGTTAGGAGTAGTTCAATTATCGGCCTGCGTGCCTTGGAGTTGTACTGAATATTGATTTGAGGATTTCGTATGTTTGGATAGTTTAGCGTGTTCACCTAGATTCTCAAATCTAGGTGTGGCATAGCACCTCCACTATTATGCCTAGTTCATGCCCTGTTTGGGAATTTATAATGGAATTACCTTTATAATATAAGTTTTAAAAGTTTTGAAAATTCGGGGTGTTACAGTTGGTATCTGAGCCTAAGTTTAACCCTAGGACAATGCCTTTAGGATAAGACTTTAAAGACGTTAGGCTTGAATTCTAAGTCTTTGAGGTCTTTTAGGTAAAGGACTTTAGGACATTAGGCTTGAACCCTAGGTGTTTAAGTACTTAGGGTATAAGAATCTTAGGACGCGTGGTGAGACCCTATGAGTTTATCTATCATTGTCTGCTTAACTTCTTCTTACTCTATTCGTTGCTTAGCTTAAGAGTCCCCATTATTATCGCATCAAGGTAAGGATGCGAACCCTTAACTTACCATTACGATCGGTGCTGATTCTGTACAACACCAGAATTATGCAAACGAGGAACCAGTCGAGAACCCACGAGCCTCTTACCCAAAATTCGTTAACCTAAAACCTACAACAATTGACTCAGGGCGCCCAAACGTTAAGCAACGCCATCCTTAATAACAATAACTGACCACCCTCTAACCGGAACCCAGACGTGGCTCGCCAAGTCTCGAGACATCGCCTACCTATCTTCGCAGGGGAAGAAGATCCTACGACCCTCGAGGAATGGATCCGAACGTTCGACAGGATCTTTGAAGTAGTGGAATGCCCGGAAGGACGCCATGTGGAACTAGCCTCATCCTACTTCGGACATAAGGCTGATCTTTGGTGGGTTCCACGAGGGACCTACCTGTAGGCAAGAACCGGGATTCAACTGGGAAACCCTGAGGGCTCGGTTACGGGGGCGTTTCTACCCCCGCGCATGTAAGGACATTCATGTACGCGGAATTCCTCCGCCTAAAACATGGATAACTACAGTGGTGGAATACCACAAATGATTCTTCGAGCTAGCTCGTTTCACGCCAGAATTGGTGCCCATAAAAGGGGACTAAAGTAGAGGAGTTTGTGGGAGACCACCTGTAAAAGAGAACTAGAACGCAATTAAATGCAAGGAAGTGAAGTAGTGCATGAACAACGTCTTTTCTTAATCTTTAGTACGAGGTAAGTATATCATGTTGACTTGTGAACCCTTTGCCCCAGCTTAAAGTATCATTCTCCCTTGCATCCCAGCCTCTCGATATTTCTAATTGTTGAAACCCTTGCCTCGAATCCTTGATTATCCTTGAAATTAATTAAACACCCGTTATGCCTTTACTCACTATTTGTAGTAGCCAATTTATCCTTGGAAACCTTAAATCGTTATGAGCTTGGAATCATTGTCATTGCTTTAAACCTATATCCCTCTCTTTCGAACGCTTGCTAAAACCCTAGAAGTGGTGTAAACCCCTTGCTTCATCTAAGTGGCATGAGGGTTGATGCTTATTAGGTTAGTGTTAGGATAGTTGTTGAAAATGACTCGGCGTGTCAAGTAGAGGCGACAGACGTGTGGAAAGTGTCGTACACTAAGCTTCCCTGCAATAAAAATCTTACTTTGGAATGAGGACCTGGATGGTTTTAAGGCACCGTAAGAAGTACATGTGACACACAAAATTGCCAAACGTCATGCGGTGTCGAGAGCAGTCAACCAAATGCATTCCAAGGAAGAGAAAGGCATCGCTAAGCATTTGGTTACTAAAGGATCAAACAGGGACCGGGCGACAAGTCGAACTTCAAACCAAGAGGGCTTGTCATTAATCAAGGCAAGGGACAAAGTTGGTTTATAACCGACTACCTTGTGGTTATAATAACCTACTAAGCAAAAATGAAGGACATGCGAGAGTCTTGAATCACCTAGAACTTGTTTAGAGGTTCAATGACGTTGATCGATGAGTCATTCTATGTATTCAAGTCCCTTTTGTTGTTCACATGAGCATGGGATTATTGGGACTTGATTCTGTGCATTGTTGGGGTTTTTCTCGAAGAGAATTCCTTCTTCGCTTCCAGCGGACCCAACGGGACCCCAACGGGACCTTGGCAGGTTGACGACCTCCCACCTGGCGCCCACTAGTACGGTGTGTTGATTTCTTAACTCCTCATTTTAATTGATTCATGGCACACTTGTGTGCCTCGATTGTGAACGCAAGTCTTGGGTAAAGAATCATGGGTTGTCAAAAAGTTGTGACCTCGGTGAAAGACCTTGACCCACGAGACGCCTTCAAAAGACACAACCAATTGCATTACACATAGAGTTGTAGTTGGACTCTACGATGCAACTGACTAGGGATGGTTGACGAGAAGAATTGTTCAAACCAAGGCGTCAAGTTGGGAACTCGTGCTAAGGGCTTACAAAGGCTTTAAAGTCAAGGCACTAAGGATGGACCAGGCTCCTTCAACCATGGACATCGTTCGAATAAACAGAGGGCTCATTACAAGTTGTGTAAAATCAAGAGTGTCATTGTTCGTGGTGCTATGAAAGAGTAAACGAGCACATTGGTGCCAGGACCTCAAGGGTTTTTAAAGGACCAACAAGGAAATAAGATGACTCGTAAAGTCACCGAGTCATTCCGCAACAAGATTAGGTAACCAAACTACATTTCAAGAAAAAGAGGAGCATGCAAAGACGCGTTCACCATTAAAAGTAACACAAAAGGGTACAGCAAGCCGAACTCCAAGGAGGACATGAAGTCTGAAGCTTGCAGAGAAAGTCAAACCGAAGTTTATTGACTCCCAAAAGACTTTGGGAAGAAATTGGAAATGCGCCCTAGAAGAATAGCTTTGTTGACCAAACTTGGTCAAAACCCTGGGTGCACTAGAAAAGTAAGCGTTGAATCATCACGGGAGGTTCCCTCAAGATAGAAAAGAAGGATAAGACTTTGAGTTTGGGAAGCAAGGTCTGACAATGATCTTAAAGTCAAGTAGTGCCAACACCAAAGAAAAAGAATCATCAGTTCGTCAATACATTGTGATCAAAGCATCAAACCAGATAAGTCACTTGAGATCGAGAACCCTTAACCCATCCGAGCCGAATTCTTTACCTTCCCTTTGACAATCGAACCTCGTCTTATTGCAAAACCCTTGCTACCCTTCAAACCTCAATCTTGATTCCCCATTTCTAACGATTCCATACAAGGTAGCAAACTCACTTCCTAAGTTGCAGCTTTGAAAACTTTGATCCTAATTCCTAAATTCACTTTGATCTCAAGTTTGAAACCCAAACCGTCCACTCTCTTTACCCTATTAACCCAATCATTCCCAAAAACCCGGTACACATAGATATATAATCATATATTTTCCCTCGTAAAACACTTTCTCTTTATGACCACCGTACTAGTGTTGACTTGTTATCCCCGTAATAATTTCTAAGCTTCGGGGACGAAGCTTCTCGTAAGGGGGGGGAGGGTATTGATATGAACCTAGTCCAAGATTCAAATAAGATTGAGTATGAAGATCCATTAAGAGTACAAATTGGGCCAATCACAAGATCCAAGGCCCAAATCAGCTTTATTATTTGTGGTCATCAGTATTTTAAATTGTTTGGAATTAAAGAGAAACACTAGTTAGTATTTAGAAAGGATTCTTTAAACCCCTTTCTAAATAGGACTCTATTTATTGTTTTCTAGATTAGGTTTAGGACTCTTTTCCTACTGTATTTAGGATGTTGCCCTATGCCTATAAATAGGGCTCAAATATCAATTGCAGGAGGCTTTAATTCAATAAATTCTTAAGTTTTTTTTTTTACACTTGTGTAGAAACTTATAGCTAATGTGGACTCAATTAGTGTAGTCGTGGACTCGACTAGGAATTGATTCGTGACTCGAAACAATCTTCCTTCTTCAACCTTAAGATTTAGGTTCGTGACTCTTCTTGATCGAATAAACACTAGATCCGACTCTAGTTGATTGAAATTGGCTCATCGGGTATGAAGCTACAATGATTCTTCCCAATCTCTTGAGATTCGAGACCAAAGGGTTTCTTCGTGAGTTTAAGGTATCTTTGATCACTCTCTCTTTGCATTGAGAGCATTCTTGGGACATATAGCTCTCTTATTTGAATCTTGGACTAGATTCATATCAATTCCACTTCCCTCGGAGGGGGCATACCGAATTTCCTCGGGAAGATGTCAAGGAACTCACAAACGATAGTATGGCCTGAGCTACGTCCCCTTTCGCCTTCAGGTTCTCAACAGAGCACAAGAACAACTCATTGCCCTTCTCCACTACTTCTTCATCTCCATCCATTGATACTATACTTGATTCCTGGTTCATCGTCGTCCCCGATACGACACCCTCTTCCCGTGGGCTCCCCGTAACACACTTCTTCTCCTTGCACAGGATTTGAGCTCTAACCGTCCCACCAGTCCATGCCTATGACCACATCTATAGTAACCCCCGTTTACGGCTTTAATCCCGAATTAATTATTAATTAATCCCATTAGTAATAATTAAAAAGGATTTAATTTGTTAGGATTCTCTTAATTAATTAATTATGGTCCACCATGGACCATGAGCCTTTTCCCTATACCAAGCCCCTTCCTTAAGGAATAAAATTAGTAAACCCATACCATTCAGACCCTAATTAGGACTCCGATATATATATTATTATATATATTATATATATATATATATATATATATATATATAATATATAATATACATATATTATATAATATATATATATTATATATAGGTATATACATATAAGTCATTTCACCACAGTAGATATCACCACACAAGAATTCCAAGGGACTCCCCAACACCAGCTAAGGGAGATCAAATGGATGGAAATCTTAGGGAAGAACCTTAATAGCCAAGGGAGGATTTAATTAAGGCTAAGAGGCCATGTTCAACAAAACCTATTTTCCTTGCTATAATCTCCTTCTTTGGCCTTCTAATATGCTTGTGTCTTGATGAATTCCTTTATGATAATTGTGATATGATCTTGATGATATGAATCTAGTCCAAGATTCAAATAAGATGGAGTTGCCCAAGAATTCTCTCAAGTAAAGATAGAGATGATAATTTTAACCTCACAAGTACCCTTTCTTAATTAAATTTTCCTTAGAGTACCTCGATGATGCAATCATCAATCAACTAGAGTCGATCTAGTTTCCTTCGGTTCAAGACGTCCACGAACCTAAATCTAAGGTTGAAGAAAGGAGATTGATTCGAGTCCACGAATCAATTTGCTAGTCGATCCACGACTAGCCACTAATTGAGTCCACAATTAGCGATAAGGTTTCTTACACAAGTGTAAAGAAAAACTTAAGAATTTTATTGAATAAAGCCTCGCAATTGATATTTTTGATCCTATTTATATGGTAAGGGGCAGCATCCTAATTACAATAGGAAAAAGATCCTAAATAATCTAGAAAACAAGTAAATAGAGTCCTATTTAATAAGGGGTTTTAAGAATCCTTTTTTAAATACTAACTAGTGTTCTCTTTAATCCAAACAATTTAAAATACTGATGAGCAAATAATAAAGCTAATTTGGCCTTGATCTTGTGATTGGCCATTTGTCTCTTAATGGACTTATTTGCTTTGTCTCTTATTTGGTATTTGGGCCTTGATGGCCCATTTATCTTGGCTTATTATGTTGGCCGCCTCATCCTCCTTTGAAAATGATTCGACTCGAATCATTTGATCAATTCTTATCTGATCCATATTATATTTTGGCCTATACCTCTCTATCGAAGAATTGTTATTGGCCTTCTTGTTTCTTCCACCAATGACTTTAAGGATGTAGTTTTTTGTAATATAGCGTTATGGATTCCTGGATTCTTGTTTTTTTTTTTATTATTGATGATGAGATTTTGGATGATTTGTGTGATCTTTATGATCTTGATTTAAAATGAGGTTTCTTTTATTTTATTTATATTATTTAGATTTCTCGTTTGATTTTTAATTTGTATTTTTATTGTTTTGATATATAGTTGATGGGATTATTTGTATTTATTATATTATTTGGTAATTGCATGTTCTTTGTTAATTCATGTTAGGCAGTATGGTCAATATTTTCTGTTCGATCCATTATTACTACGTGGTGTCGTTTTTTTTTGTTGTTTAAAGTTCTAAATGGTTTTCGGTTCACAAAGATCCGGGACACGTTATTTGATGAACGAGTGGGGGTGTAGGGGACCGCCACCTACCCGCTGCCGAGAAATCCGCCAGGCAGCGGGCAGCCACCGGGCAGACGTCTGCCCGCGGCAACCCGCTGCCCGGAAGATCCTCGCTGCGGGCAGCCGGCGGGTGACCCACCCACCGCTACCCGCTGGTCCGTTTACCCACACCGGGTCCTCGCTTTCCATTTGATGTTCCCTATTCCCCGGTCCCAACGGACCCGTTTGTCGTGCTTCAGTCTAGTTTGGTGTTTCGAGTACATTCTAAGGTAGAAGAGTCATAGGAATTGCATGCTAGTTGAATCGGTAACTCGTGACCTAAGTGGAAAGTTGTATGAACCCCTTAGGACTATTCTTAGTTTGTGAATCACACGTAAGCTTATTTACGCGTCTCCCCTTCCCAATGTATTATGTGCTACAATGTGTTATGTGATGCATGATTTTGTTGAATTGGATTGTGTTCCTGAGCTGCGTTCAAGAAGTTGGCTGCGTCATTTGATATCTATGAGCTGCCCATTCACTCCTGGCTGCGTCAGTGACTCACTCTTGGGCTAAAACCCAAGAATTGCCTATGTGGCAGCATGGTCCACGACTGACGCACAGCGGTGATGAGTAGGCACCAGCTGAGAAGGCCAAAACCCATCGACGATAGTGAAATGAACGATATGTGATAGTCTAATGTCGCTCACTATCCCACGATTGAGGCAGGAATGTGTTCTAGGGTCGTAGTTACCCGAGTGATAGGTCCCCCGACTAGAGATTCT
>VALG01014740.1:0-10293 GCA_009835305.1 Ipomoea purpurea | reverse complement strand
CATCTCAAGAATCCATGTTCATCAAAGATATCACCAATCTCAAGGATCTCTTTCCTCAATCAAGATATCAGATCACCCATGACATCATTACCACCAATTTTCAATCACTCATCATCATCATAACGGATCATCAATACAGATATAGGGGGATGCCTAAGTGGGAGATATTAGCTAGAAATAGGTTTTGTTGAGACATGGTTACCTCGTAGCCTTAATTCATCCTTGGCTATGAAGGGTCTTTCTTTAAGCTTGCTTCTTTCTTTGATTTCTCCTAAGGGGATTCTTGGACCTTCTTGTTGTGGTTAGAGATATTGTGGTGATATCTTTGGTGCCTCTATTCCTATTTTATTTTAGACTCCTAATTAGGGCCTGAATGGTATGAGTTTCTTTCTTTCTTTATAGGCTAAGGACTTTTTTAGGATAGGGTCCATGGTCCATAGTGGCCATATTAATTAATTAATGAGTTCGCTAATCTAATCTGGAATGTAAAACCCTATTCCCATAACTAGGTCTAGGATCTATTAGAATCTGGAATTAGTAAAAGTTTCTTTTTTATTCCTATAGCTTGACTTAATTTAGGCAAGGGTCCACGGTTCATGGTGGACCTTATTAATTAATTAAAGGGACTAACGAATTTATCATATTTAATTATTATTACGGGATTAATTAATAATTTATTCCGGGGGATTGAAGGCCGTAACACGGGGTGTTCATGGGACTTATTTTTTCTAAATTCTCGGGTTACTTGTGAACCAAGTTTGGAACCAAAATCATCTGATTGAAGCGGAAAGGAACCTGTGAATCTGAACAGTATTTAATGAAAAAAATTCTAGGAAATTTTATTTTTGACAAGTAATCCAAAATCATTTGAGCCTGGTCCATGATCAAGGTGAAACCATGAAGAGCCTTACACTTTCTGATCCTTATCAAATAGCCAAACATCCATTGCCCTTACACTCATTGGCTTCCTATCTAGTGTTTTGCACCCTATATTTCACACTTTGCATTGCCATGTCTAATTTCTTCTGTTATCCTTCACTCCAAGTCTGTAGCAGAAAAAGGAATCACAGTAAGATTTATCTCATCCCTTCTCTCTTTTACTTACGGTTGCTCCATCTTTCCATCTCTGAGATATTTTCTTGGAATTTTTGTTTTTGTATCGTTGTTGAGGTGTTAAGAGGTGAGGAAATGGTGTTGAGTAGAGTGGAGGCTGGATCCACCAAGAAGAGGAGAAGAAGCTGAGGTATAACCCAAGGACTCCCCTTTTTTAGTCTGTGAAGTCAAGTTAGATGTTGAAATGTTAGAAATGTTAGATTACTGATGTGTTTGAGCTCATTAAAGTGATTATTGTTCTATGATGTGTTGTTGAGAATTTGGGAGTGGTAGGACTGCTTGACTTTGCTTGAGATGAAGAAGAACCCCATGGTGCAAGATAGTGTGCATCCGATGGAGTCAAGGGCTGCAAGGCCTTGGCAGGGCCGTTAGAGCCCCGTGAGGGTGCCTAGGGCACGGCTCAAAGGCTAGAGCGGGCCCTGGCACGCTTGCGGATACACGCGGTGGGCTCCTAAGTCCTGCACAAAGCTCCACGCTAGGCAAAATCTGTGAAGTGGTCGTGCCTTTGTGGCTCAGCTCGTGTCATTTCGGACGACTCGTGGGTCCCTTAAGTCAGACACTCGGCGTCGACGCATAGTGATTTTACTTGGGTAATTTTTGAGTTGAATGAGTGTTTTTACGTAGATGGATTGATTAGTTAGTTTTGTCGTGTATGTTTACGTGAATCGAATGAGAAGCATCAAACTTGTTATTTATTGAAGAGATGCAATTGTTTAATTGTTAGACTAAGAGCATGATATATTTGTTAGTTTTGCTAGAAAAGCATGTCTAAATTTCTTAGACTTGTTGAGACTTTGCCAAGATTTAAATGTTGAAGTGGTACAGGCATGTCTTCTTGAATACTAGTTACATTGAATTGATTTTGTTGTTTTTGGTTCAAGTGATGTGGAATACCTGCTAGTGTTTCCAAAGAAGGTTTGCTAGTTAGATTATAGATGATTAGACAATTGTTGAGAGTTCACAGTGCATAGGAGATTAAGCATTTTTACGTAAGTGCTTATTTGACATTATCATGTTTTTAAGTGCATAGTGGCATGTGAGCTAGTATTATTTTCAAAAACATTATCCTTTGGACTCTTCTATTGCTTGAGAAGTTGCATGATTATTTGTTTCCAAAATTGGAGAAAAAGGAATTGTTGATAGCATTTGCATAATTTTGCATAATATTTGGTTGCATGGAAGAAGTTGCATAAGATTTATATATGTATCTATGTGAGGAAATTTTTTTGAGACCGTATGACATGTCCTTTCAAAAGAAAGGAGAAGAGTTGAGAAGTGAATCGGACATTGTGAACGAATAGTATTTAGAGTAACAAGGTGATATTCTGTCTTACTAGGTTGGGACTTCCACGCTTGGAGTCCGGTTAAGGGGTGTGCACATCAAAAGTAGGTACCTGATTCCACATAGAGAAGAGAAAGAACGATTAAGCCATGAGTGGTTGGCACCCCGTATCCAAATCAATGAAGGGATTCATTTAGTATTATCCTTAAACCAATTGGTATCTTTAATTCCTTAATTCTGAAATTCATGTCGGGGATAGTAATTGTTAGTCAACAAGTCAGTGTCTGTACTAAAGCTTGTGAATAGTTTCTCTTGTTTCCTTACAATCTTCTCTTGGTAGGTAAATAGAAATTCCTTGTAATAGTCTTCCAAGCTAACCTAAGAGCACATTTCGTTTATTCTCAAAACACTCTAAATCTAAGTTTCCTTTTCTCTAAAAGCTGTGCTTTCTCTCCAAGCTAAATCTAGGGCTCCAAAGATCTTCCAAGTTTGTCTTCAAGATTCCACCTTTCCTACTTTTGAGCATCTAGGAGGGTAAGATCTAAGCATCCTTTTGTGTTTTTAGTGTTTACTAAGGTATCTTTTTCTAAGGTGAAATCTTTATGATGTTTTGGTGTGTTCTTGAAGTGGGTGTGGAAAGGGGACCTTGTTAGGAGCTTGAGGCTATTTGTAAGTGAAGGATACATCTTCAAGAGGTAACCCATGCTCTACAAAATCTATTTTCTTACCTATATGATGATTTGTTGGATTCTCCATGTGATTTTACTATGAATGTGAGGTTGATGATTGTCTGTGAATAATGATATCTAGAGCTTGTTATTAGGGTCATGTATGCATTGCTGGCTATCCTTTATTCAAGTCATTTTGTTGTGTTTGGTGAGTTTGGCATCTTTTGGACTTGAATTTGAGCTTGGTGTTGAAAATCCCGAAGGATTATTTTGTATAACGTATGTACCGCGGGCGGAACGGCGGGTAGGGGTTCACCACCGCCCACCCGCGGGGTACAAAGCGGTGGGATGTGTTCCCGCGGGCGGAACCACAGGTGGGGGCCCACCCACGGGTACATTGTGGCTTGGGCGGATTGTTCCCGTGATTCTTTTGACTCGGTATTTTGGTATTGACTTCCCGATGTTTCTTTTGTGGACTTTGAGGTCTTCTTGATGTTTCGTATGCTTAGAACTATATGGTAGGATGCATGTAGGTTTTGGTGTCTTGAATCGTGCTAAGTGTTCAACTTGTGTTCGTTGGACCATGGTGAGTCTTGTGTGTTCCTAGACTATGTTCGGTTTTACCGTTTGATAAGCATGCTAGTTCGGTGTTTAAATGCTAGCGTGTTTGTTGTTTGTCCTTTCCTATGTTGATGATGACTTGTGTAATCATCGTTGTGTTGGATTGTGACCCATTCCTTGATTGAGTTGTTTCATACCTTCATTGTGATCTGTTGATTGATTCCTCATTATGTGTGTGTGTGTAGCTGTTACCTGATTGCATGATATGGTATGGGAATTGTCACCAAGTACGACAGTGGTCTCATGGTTGCCATGACGCGATTATGGAGTTTGTGACCTGGGTGATGGGTTCACGTATTTCTTGGGAGCATGTGTTGACGTGTGTGTGATCGGTACCCTTGTGTACTATGAATCGGTGGTCTTGTTGGTCGTGGTAGGGGGAGACGGTCCAAGGAGGGAAAAAGGTTGGACTGGTTGTACAGGGGTCCTGGAGGTAATGGTTGGAACTAGCCATAAGGTTGGGGGTAGCCATAAGGTTGGAACCGGGCATAAGGAAGGCATCTCAATTCGTGATGGGTGATGTCACGAAGGCTTGTGTAGTTGTTGTGTATTTCTCTATTTGTGACGTGTGTTGTCATAAAGCATGTGTTGCCAATGGTTGTGTCCTTATTCTCTTGTGTTATGCATGTCGGCTGTTAATTTACTGTGTGATGGTAGATTATGCCTTGAGCCGTTCTTGTGAGTCGTTATTACTTCTTATTGGTCTTGGGATGTGTTCCGTGTCTTTGTTGTGAGTGCATAGAGTCTTGTGTTTGACTTCTACTCTTGGATTTGAACTTATATATACTATATTCGTTTCGAAAATGATTTTTATACATATCCTATCTATGTATGCTATTTTCACATGTATTGGTGGGTTACCATCATCATTCGATGACCGGGCGTCATCCCATATATATTTGTGTTCTTTCAGGTGCTGAGTAGACGAGGGCGCGGTCTAGAGACAGTTAGTATAGATCCGTTTGAACCTTATGATGGTTTGGGCCTGTGTGCCTTTGTTAGACTTTAGACGGATTGTCGTTGACATTGTTTTTGGATAGTTGGATTATGTTGCAGATGTTTACGCCTGTGTGTTCACTGTTGAGTGAGCGTGGCATAGCACTCTACGTTTTCCATATATTTCATATCTAGTCTTCCGCTATGTATGTTTTATGGTTAGTTTATCTGCATGATTAAGGTTTAAATTCGTATGGAAATCGGGGGTGTTACAGTGGTTCTGTGGGCAAGTTGAGTATTAAGCCTGCTAGATTGCGGAGCATGTATAGGTCTATTCACGAGTCGTGAAAGTCCTACCTCCCCCACGAGTTAGAGGTTCCGTTGATACGGATGTGGCGGATGCACGAGATTGCACCGTACGCTAGGGCTTCGCTATGGCGGAGTACCTGCCTCGCACAAGAAGAGAAACGAGAAGTTTGAGAAAGATTGAGAAGAAGAGAAAGCGAGTCATTGCGACTCTAAAGAAAGCGAGTCATTGTGAATCTAAAGAAAGAGATTCAATTTGACTCTAGAGAAGTTAAAGAAAGGTGACGTCAATGTGAACTCTAAGAAACCGTCTACAGTAAAGTATTTCTTGTTAAGAGGGAGAGTTGTATATTTAGGTATCTATCTATACTATATACTCAGAGGGCACGTTCATCTTATGCAGTTGATTAAATGATTGCACGTGTTGCATGAAGTAGGATAAGAAGCAGACGACTTATTATTGTCTTACATTCGTATATGTTCAGCATAGAAGATGTTGTATAAAGCTAAGTATTATTACACCATCAGTTTGGCGATGATTAGAGTATATCGCCATTATAATCATATGTTGGCAAGCATGAGATTGTTGATAAGCTAAAAATTGAGAAAGTATAATCCTGTTAACGGTTGTGTTTTACTTGTTGTTTGTTTTACGCCTTCAGGGCGTGGCCAGTTCTTGAGGAGCGATTGATTTAGACTAGATTAGCTTAGAGTTGTTAGATTTAGTCTACTCTTATCAGTAATGTTTTATTTCTGAGATTTTGGTATATAGATCTATCAGCGGTTTTGCATGGTGCTAGACACTGGGGTTCATTCCCCAAGTTTATTTTAAGTAGTATGTTTGTTTAGTTTAGATCTGTTTATTTGCATGTGTAATCACCGTGTTAGTGATTGTGGCAGTGACACCCCTCCTTGAGATTAGTAGGATTTATTATGGCTTGTTAGTATTCCTTTTAATTAAGTATTTGTTTATTAAGGGTTTAGAAAATGCAGTGTAAGCTCATGGCTGATCGAAGCCATAATGGTCAGAGTTACGAGCTGGAACTCGCATGGTGTTCTTTCAGCAACCAACAAAATAGTCTCGCCGGAGACAACTGTTGAACGGAGTAAACTGTTGGGCTCTGCGAAGACGCTGATGAACTCGGATAAAAAAGGAAAATATATTTGTTGCAAATTCGGATTACTCCTGCCATTCGGTGGTATGGGAATGATAGTGCGTGTGCTGCGGTGCGAATGGTAAGTCTGTGATGTCTAACGCGGGGGTACTTTATGGAAGTCTCAAATCCCCACGATGAGTATACCGGATAGATTCGGAAGCCGGGAGGTTACGATTGTGATCAGGAAGTCATCGTCGTATTACGAGCCGATGGGTTTGGGACGCAGTATGGATTTTTCCACAGGATAATTTCTAGACTGACCACTTGGTTTAGGTTCCTTAAGATTCCTACGCGTTTCACTCGAGACCTTCGGGTCAAAACTTAATACGTAATGTACTCGAGGGCCTGGTTTCTGGAATAAAATTAGTCTCTAAAATTTCTATGTGACTTATAAGCAAATTAGTTTTAGGAAGATAAATTGACTTTCATGTTCAAGCATTAGATTGTTATCTACATGTTAAACACATACGAAGTATCAATGAAGACACAGAAATGCACAATGGATCAATAAAAAATGAGAACTCAAGAAAACATACCGTACCAGTGGGCGGAGGTGGGCGGTCGACCGCCTGTCAAGTCCCCCACTGGAATATGGCAGTGGGCACGTGGTGGGTGGTCGACCTCCTGTCAAGGGCCCACTGGAACGTGTCTGTGAAAAGGAATCGCCTCAAGAAGGCCCCGAGGGATGCACGATTTCAAGTCCAGGAATTCCATACTTATGTGAAATTCACACCGAACGGGATTTGAATACATTGGAAATCTTCAAGGGATCACATTATTATGACACTAATATGGAACCTGGGAGATTTCAACTAGATATCATAAGGATCACACACCCCATTCTTAATTAAAGTTATGTTCCTCAAAATTCCCTTCAGGCAACTCATGTAAGTACATTACCCGCTATTAGTGGTTCAACCATATTGGTCATTATGATTAGGAACAAGTGAGTTTATAAGCCGAATAAAATTACTAATTGCAGTTCCAAGAGAATACTGGATCAGAGTACAAGATATCCAAATAACGCATGTTGATCAAGTAGATTGCAGCAGATGACTATGCAGTCTTGAATTTGGTCTAAAGTTAATTAGGAACATATGTTTAAGCAGATAAGCAAGTATGATAATCATAGAGTGATAACCAATAAAGCAGGTAAGAACATGTAAGGATATCCAAATTTCTAGGGCAGTATGTGGAGTGAAGAATTAGTGTGTTGTACCTTACCTCTGATGTGATAAGTGAAGGGGAATTCTTTAGTTAATGAGTGGATAACGTGAGGGAAGGTTTATGTGATGATAGGTAGGCTCAATTCTCACCCGGCGCGTCCTAAGATTCCGAATCCTATTGTTTCCTAAATACCTAGAGTATCAAGCTATGTCCTAATTCTGGTCTAATAGTCGTATCCTAGGGTCAAACTTAGTCTCTGATACAACTATAACACCCCGAAATTTTTAGACTTTAAGCTTATTCATAATAAAGGTATTCTTTCTTATTAAGATCCCCAAACCAAAAGCATTACTAAACACAAGAATATGGGGTGCTATGCACACCTGAGGCTGAGAACGTCAGATGCACAGGCTACTTAACTAATTCTCAAAGCGTCAATACAGAAACATGGCACGCAGGCCGAAAGGAAAGTATCTACACTATGCCTCGAATCTTAGCGCGCTCCAGGTCTACTCATCGTGCCTGAAAGCCAAATATATCTGTTCAGCGAGAGATGCTGGTAACCCTCAACGCGTTGAAATAACAATACATATAGACATATATATAGAATACGAAACCATTTTGAAGGACCATGAAGAATTCCTACGAAGACTCTAGCTTTTAAAACCGGGGTAGGACTCGGACAGATAGGAGATAAGCACAGCAATAGGTTATACCAAGCATGCTTAACAGTTGCACAACATGGGGCAACAGGCAAGACAGATTAACACGACTTAATAACCATAACCGAAACATTTCAACGGTTCTAGCATAAATCCCTATAGTACATCCCCAAGGGAACCCATAACAACATTCATCTGTAATCTCATCACACGAGCACTTTGTTGGCGCCACAACGACAAAATCGCATGCCCAAACATGAGGGTCAAGCGGGCATATAGCTCTGACACGGCCCCGCACCCACCTGCGCTCGTATCGACACGGAGGGTCATCGCAATCCGACGATGAACCGCAGCTCATCATGTCGAATGTTTGATCGCAACAACAGGTGGACCGCGCGCAAGAGTATGTCTCTGACGCAACCAGGAAATATGAACCGCCAGCCATGTAAAAGTGTTGATCGACCAAACGGTGGACCGCAGCCCAAGGTGTAAATCTGACCGCAGCCAGCCTTCTGAACCACAGCTCAGGAATAACCAAGTCCGATCGGCAACGAGATTGGGTATCATGTACACATACACATAGCAAGCACATGGCAACCCACATTACCACATTGGGAAGGGGGAAAACATTAACAAAACCTATGGAGATCCTTCACATACTATGGATAAGATCCTAGAGGGGTTCATTACTTCTTTCACCTAGGTCAAACGGATACCATTCAATAGATGCAATATATAAGACCATACAACCTACGAGGCCGGAACATCACAAACTAGACACAGGCACGATAGGAACGAAGTCCGTTGGGACACAGGGGATCGGGGGAATATCAACGGGGAAGCCAAAATCCCAAGGTGGGGTAAAAGTCCAGCGGGTAGCCGGTGGTAAGGAGGTCACCCGCCGGTGCCCGCCGGCGACGATGATTCCGGGCAGCGGGGTGCCGGCAGCATCTGGCCCGCCGGCTACTCGCTGCCGGTGAGCCAACAATGCCGGCGGGGTAGGTGGCGGGCCAGCTCACCCCCACCTACCCCCCAGCTGACTCTTTCAGCCACAAAAATGCCCCGGGAACCTTTGTGGTACCCGAAACCATGCTTAGACAGTTTCAAACGCAATTGAAACAACACGTAGACAATTAACAGATCCAAACGCATGAAACATACGGCAATAACCTATATGCTTTCTAACATAAATCAACACCCAAACATGCGAATTCCCACCCAAACACTGAAGAATAATACCACACGAGTTCATGAATACAACTAGGTTCTTAATTATTTTTTAAATTACCAAAGAACACAATTCACTCTTCTAATAGTCAAGATTCGGTAGGAATATCACATAAACATCAAGAACATCTACAATCATCAATGAACATCATATAATCCATCAAGAAATCATATAATCATCAAGAACAATCATATAATCATCAAGAACTCATAATTATCAAGATCCTCTCAAATCAAGGATATCAAGATCCCCCATGGGATTCATCACACCAATCATCAATAATACACGAATTCATCAATACACAAAATATGGGGAAATCCTAAGGGGGAATCATAGCTATGAAAATAGGTTTTGTTGAGACATGGGTACCCTCTCGCCTTAATTAACTTGGCTATGAAGGGTCTTTCTAAGCTTTCTTCTTTCTGATTTTCCTAAGGAATCTTGAACTCTTTGGGTGTGAGAGAGTGTATTGTTGGGAAAGATCTAGGTGCCTCCTAGGTATACCCATATGTTATGATACTTAAGACTCTAATTAGGGCCTGAATGTATTGAGTATTACTAATTCATTATTCCGTAGTAGGACTAAGGACTTTAGTTTTAGGGATAAGGGTCCATGGATCCATAGTGTGGAACCATATTACATTATTAAAGAGAATCAGTAATCATAATGACTGAATGTAAAAAAAAAAAAAAAAAAAAAAAAAAAAAAAGAAAAAAAAAAAAAAGAAAAAAAAAAAAAAAAGAAAAAAAAAAAAAAAAAATAAAAAAAAAAAAAAAAAAAAAAAAAAAAAAAAAAAAAACAAAAAAAAAAAAAAAAAAAAAAAAAAAAAAAAAAAAAAAAAAAAAAAAAAAAGCAAAAAAAAAATGCTTACTTCACTGTTATTCGCTGATAGACTTAAGACTCTGAATTTAGTAAGGGTCCACGGTTCAATGGTGAGCCTCATTAATTAAAGGAGAACCTAACGCGGCAATTAAAATCATATGTTAATATTGATTAACGGGATTAATTAAATTAATCTAATCCGAGATTGAGGGCCGTTAACACGGGGTGGTTACAGTCAGTTTTACTTGGGAACGGTGCAAGGGATCTGAACATTGGATCGAAGATGATTAGATAGGATGGATGTGGCGGGGTGTAGTCAAAGTAGGAGAA
>VALG01014738.1:0-16200 GCA_009835305.1 Ipomoea purpurea | reverse complement strand
ACGCCCAATTGGCCGAGGGCTAGGCGGCGCCCGCCAAACCTTTTTAAAAAAAAGTTATTCATCAGCATCTAACTAATTAAAATAAATTGATATATAAATCATAACTCATTAAATATATATAAAGTTCAAAGTTCATAGTTTATCAAAACATCAAACTAGTCACAACTACAAAGTCTAAAAATATTACACATAACAATAATTTTAAAGTGCACATTTTATATAAAAATATTTTATAAATAAAAAAAATATGGCGGGCAACCCGCGGGCTGGCGGGCCGGGGCGGGCCAAAAAAGCCCGCTCCTAAACGGTCCTCTATTTTCAAACCCGCCCCCTACCTAAGTAGGGGCGGTACGGGCCGGACCGGCGGGCTAAGGCCCGTTTTGACGGCTCTACCACCACTCTCCAGTCTGATAGAATATTTGGAAGGATGTGGTGACTCAATGACTCAACAAACAGGATGCGCACAAGGGATCTACCCACTTAGTATATAATCCTCATACTGCCGTTGTCGAGGTTTAAACCTTAGTCTCTTCTTCAAAATACGGCATACTGAACCAGTGAACTAAACTTATGTGGGTATACTTACAGAATTAATAACCTACCTGCAGCCGTAAATATATGTTCAGAGTAAAATATGATTCCATTAATTCCTCCAAGTTGCTGGATTACCATCAACCCTACTGAAATCTAATATAGGCCAAACAAATTAAATATACAAAATTAATATTAATAATTAGATTAATAACTGAAAAAAAAAATTTAAAAGAATGAGGTGAGGGAAGGAAATGCTGTGCTTACAATAACAGCACGAATATTGTTCTGATCAAACATGGTTAATATCGTAGCTTTGGGAAGTCATTAAGCACGTCCAGGGACGTCTATCAAAACATATGATAATATCAAAATTCAAAGTCTAATTATGTTGTAAAGTTAGGAGAAATAAATAGATGCAGAAGATGATAAATTCTCCCTCCTTGTTTCAAAAATTAAAAAAAAATAAAAAAAAAAAAATCTCCCTCCTAATAGGCAAATTATACAATGGACCAACGACCAGTTAGGTCCACCTTGCATTATGAACGACGTGACATTCAAATTATGTATCTGCCATTAATATATCATGTGTCTTCACATAATATATTCACTGCATAGAGTTAATACCATTTAAAGTCCTCTGAGTATAGTGATTTTGCTACGTTTAGTCCTAAACTTTCAAATTGATCATCTGTGATCCTTCAACTTTCAAATTTAACCATTTGCGGTCCAAGTTAACCACTCATGGTCCTTCGAGTTTCAAAACTTAACCAGTTGTGATCCTCTTGAAAGGACTATGGTTGGTTAAAATTTAATAATTGAAGGACCATGAGTGGTTAACTTGGACCACAAATGGTTAAATTTGAAAGTCGAAAGATCATATATGGTCAATTTGAAAATTTAGGACTAAATATGACAAAACCACTATACTCAGAGGACCTCGGATGATATTACCTCTCACTGCATATTATGGCGTTAACATATTATGTACAATTGTAGTTAACATATTATGTACTTCTAATTTATTTACAAACAAATAATTTAACAATTGAAAGCACATAACATGTTAACAATTGAAGCATGTGCTCCATCTCAACTAAAAGCCTAAGCTAATAGTTGGATTACACATTGATGGCTATATGCTCACACTACTAGTATCGAAGGCGCAACTAACTTATTTCCTTACTCATAGCCGTCATCACATTTTTCCTTACTTATAGACCGTCATCACATTATTCGAGACAAGCTGGGTGCTGACCTTATGCAAAAGTTATAACTAATAGCAAAAACGTAACTTTTGTTAATTCAAGATACGTTGGGTGAGAATTTGGCCTGTAAAAACTTTACCAACCTTCGCCCAACAATTCGCCAGTCACCGAGTACTAGGGATGACCTTTTACCAAACCCGCCAACATAACACAACAAAACTTACATCTTCAATTCATTGCTTCTTTGATGATTCCCTTTTCCATATAGCTTATATCCAATTACAGGTTAGATGAAATATGTGAAGAAAACATATTAATTAATTACTTGTATGCGGTCTCTTCTACAGATATATCAGCGTGTGGTCCTCGAAGCTTTCTCAGAGCAGCATCAAATTCTTGAGCACGTCTTTCATAGCTGTGGAAAAAGTGTACATAAATAATAATAATTAATAAATATAATAATAATAATAATAATATATATAATAATAATAATAATAATATTTGCTATAAAATAAATATAAAATATAATAAACTTAATTAGGTGCTCATATTAATAATATTTGAATGGTAATTAAAAATATTGTTTTCATGCTGGCCCATTATAATGTTACAAATTAAATAATAATTTTATGTTTCAATAAATTGAGAAAGTAACTATAAATAGATACTACATTGTAATAAAGTCAGTAGTATTACACACAAAAAAATAATTTATAATTTTTTCTTTTTCTTTTCTTTAAAAAATAAAATGAATAAAGTCGTAATAAATAGTACGTGCTATATATATGTTTATAGATAGATAGATAGACATATAGATTTTTACCAGCCATCTTGGAGACTCCGGATAAAAAGAGACCAATACACAATATTCCACATGGTATAAGTCCTGCAAATTAAATGTTAGCAAGTTAGATCATTCTATGTTAATTTCATCAGAGGTTTATTGTCTTTGTTGCCCAATTTTAATCTTTGTTGGCAATTTCAAATTTAATCATAGATTATCTTTTTTGTCATTTAACATCCAGACTATATTTTTTGGACACTTTTAGTCTTTCTTATGACTTTTCCTATTTTTAGTAAGGTCATTTTTTTTCTCTTCATTATTTTTCTTTTGTTATTTTTACAATTTCAACCGATTTAATTGGTTTAAAACTTTACTAAAAACCAATTAAAAATATGGTTATTGAAAATTGGAGATTCTCCAGTAGATGACCTGTTAAAGCTAGTAACCTCCATGACAGAAAGGCACCGATGACGTATGTCGCAGATAGCCCAATAACGATCAACAGCTACAAAACATTTCGAGAAAATTCTGTATTTATGTGTGTTAAAATTAGTTGATATCTTTTACTCCAATATCTCATAAAAATAAAGTAAAAAAAACAAAACAAAAAAAAATATTTTGATAATTCAATTGAATAAAAATAATAATATTTTGATTCTCCAATTGTAGACAAATAGTTAATTTAGTCTCTCAATTATATGGTTAACACATTTTGTTCTTGAATTTCAAGGTTGGGCATAATCAATCATCACTCCTCAATGTGATTAAATGTTAATTATTATTGAATGTATTACATTAGAATTTGTATCTCGTGGGACCTGACTAATTCAGACAATGTTTAGTCAAGTCTCATTTGAGGTCAGCTCTCCCCGATCAATGGTATTATTACATTGACTATTAAATGTTCCTCAAAATCTTAACTTTTCAATGTAATTTTTTAAATCTTGAAAAAGAACACTAAAAAATCTTTTTTTTTTTCTTTTTAGTATTTAACAGTTAAAACTGTTAAGATCAAGCGTTTATTACTACGCCAAAAGTCACTACTGGAAAATTCTGAATTTTCCGACCACCTGAAAGTGATCTATAAATCAAGTTGAAAGCCTTGTTCCGACCACTTTTGGTATCCGGAAAAAACCCTTATTGTTATTTCCGACCACTTTATTGTTTTCAACTTGATTTAAGATCACTTTCAGGTAGTCGAAAATTCAATAATTTCAGTAGTGAGCTATAGCTAAAGGCGAAGACGCAATTTTATTTTCTTATACACCGTCATCACATTTTCTAGAGACAGAGTGCTGAACTTGACCCTTCCACCAATTGATCCACTTGAAACTTAGAAACAAAATATGTTCACATATAGTTGAGACAATGGATTGACCATTTACCAACTATTGAATTAAAAGACGAAATTACCATTTTGTACTTGTTAATGTAAATATTTGCATGTGATGAGGATTTTGTGAATACAAAGCATTTCTTACCTGATTTAAAGATGCCAGTAATCCTCGCAGTTTACTCGGTGTAATCTCTCCAATATATACGGGAATCTGGAGATCAGAGGGGTAACACAGTCATTACCTGTACACGAAATGGAGTACTTTTTGCAAAATTCTTGTACTCATATATCCACTCACAAATTTTGTGATAAATTAAAATTAAAATATCTTCATAGATTAATTAAGTTTGAATCAACTTTCCATTATTGAATGAGCTTAAATTAACGGTTGAAAATTAATAAAAAGAGAAAAAAATAAATAAATACATTGACTCTTTTGTAATTTCTTGCAACAAATAAATTTTTGTGGTGCATTAAGTGTTGTTTGTGGTGCACTAAGTTTTGGCCTATGGTACATTAATAGTGGTATGTGGTACACGAAGTGTTAGTTTATGGTGTACCACAAAGTGCTTGTCTGTGGTTAGTACTATCAAAGTGGGTCGAAGCCCGTGGGTTGGCCCACACCCGCCCGCGTTGGGGCGGGTTAGGATCATGAAAAAATAGGCATGTGAAAATGCGGGCGTAATGGGGCGGGCAAAATTGACCGCAACCGCACGGGCTAACACGCGTGGGTTGCGGGCCGGCCGCGGGTTAGATCTATTACAAAAACATACATTACACAGCAAGGCAGAATTCTGCCCTTGCTGTGTAACGCATATATATATTATTATATATATTATATATTATATATATATATATATATATATACATATACGTATATATATATATATATATATATATATATATATATATATATATAATATATATATATATGAGGTTAATATTAAAATTTTTAAACACTAAAAAAAATGCTCGCGAGTCGGCCAACAGTTTTAACATGTTTATCAATTTATGCACTATTTAATATTATTTTTTTAAATTTAAGTGATGGCTCGCGGGTCAGCCCGCAAGCCCGCTTGGGGAGGGTTTGGGCTCTGTAATTCCAAGCCCGCGGGTTTTGCTGGCCAGCCCGCAAACCCGCCAAATAAAAAGCCCGCCTTGGGGCGGGCCTAATGAGGCGGGCCAATCCGCATTGACACCCCTATCTGTGGTGCACATAAAATGCTTGACAAAAAGAACATTATGTCAAATTTTATAATTATTGAAAACTTGAAATTTAGTAATAATAAGATCATAATGTTTGATTTCTGTGTGTCAGGTGCGAATATAGCTTCCCGTGCGCTGTGTGGTTAACACAAAAAGATACACCTTAAGCATTAAAATGACGCACCTTAAGTACACAAACGATGCATCTCAAGAACACAAACAATGCACCTTAAGAACACAAATCACGTACCTTAAGCACACAAACAAAATATCTTAAGAACACAAACCACGCACCTAAAGTTTTTAAATGGCGGGCACTTAAGTTTCTACAACTAACGCACTAAATAAAGATACAAAACACACACTTAAGAAGGGAAATAACGACATTGAGAAGGAAAAACTACCACCTAAACTTTAGGCGACGCACCTTAAAGTTTCACAAACTGGCGCACCTTAAGAACCACAAATCAGCGCACCTTAAGAAGGAAAACCATGGGCACCCTAAAGGCTTTAGATCGACGCACTTAAATTTTCCAACACTTGAACGCGGCTTTAACCACAAGTAAAAAATCACTCACCCTTTAAGCAAAAAAAATCAACACCCTTAGGAAGCGAAAATCACGCATCTTAAAAAAAGAAAACCACACCCTAAATTTTTGACCCTAGATACAAAAAGACCGAAATTGCGCACCCGGCACGTTTTTTTAATCAGTGTTTAATCCTCCCGACGTTGATTTATGCAATATCAAGTGGCCTCAGATTTTAACCTGCACAACCGCACCTGGGAAGGCCTAACCGCACACGAACACAATTATATATATATATATATATATATACTATATATATACTATTATATATATATATAGTATATATATATATATAATACTACTATTATAAGATATCGTGGTTGTTAACAATGTTCAATGTTTGATAAGAATTAGAAACTTTTTTCCGTATTATATTAATAACATTTTTAAAAATTTAAATAATCTGTTTATATTTATTCAATGAATATACTTAACAAATATTTTGAAAATTATTACATACAACATTATACTATTATTGGTTTTATTATTATTATTATTATATTATGTATTATTATTATTTATTATTATTTTTTATTATTATAAACTAAATTTATATGTATTAATTAATATAACGTAATTAATAATATATATGCTATGCCAGGATATGGGTCCCTAATGGTACTCGGGTTGGAACTTCTTTTTGAAAGATTGTGAGTTCAAGCCTCAGTGGAGGCGTTATTAACTCTTTGTGTTTCATTAGGTTGAGAAAGTATACGAACAGATATTACATTGTAATAGAGCTAGTAGCATTCCAAAATAATATGTATGCATATTAATTAGTTCTTTTTTAATAATAATTGTGTTTTGAAAAAATAATACAAATACATGTGAGTGTTTTGTTAAGTGAAAAAAAAAAAAAAGAAAACCACTTGAAGCCTTGAAGGGTGATAGTAGTGTGGGAAAAGAGGCCGGAAAGAAATCAGAGAGGTTTAGAATTTAATAATGATGATGATAGGAGATGAATAAAAAAAAATTCTAAATTAGAATCTTATTTTGAAATATTACTATCTAATTTTTAAAAATCATAAAAATAACATTTCCAAATATAATCTATTATTTTAAATTATCATTTCTTTACTAAATAAAATTTGTAGTTCATTTGTAATTTAAATAAGTTATAAACTCTTGAATAAATTTTGCTAAACAAATCGATTGACTCTATTTATGATACATCTAATTTAAATGCAATGACCTATATAGTTTTTTTTTTTTTTTTTTGAATGCTATTGACTCTATTATTTTCTCAATCTACTGAAGCACACTAGGTTCGAACCTACAACCTCCTATAGAATTCCAATCTTAGTGCCATTAAACGTTTTGAATTTTGGACATATGCGTGCACGCACATTTTATACTTAAAAGTATTTCTTACATTTTATACTTAACAGTATTTCTTAAGGAGCATTCAAGAGAGCAATTAGAGTGATCAGATCATCCACCACTCTAATTGTTTCATGAATAGTCAAATGAAGGGGTAAAAGACATCTAAAATCTTGTGTTCAAGTAATGACAGTCTACTTTAAATTATAATGTTAAATACTTAAATGTTATATCGATCAAATTGTTCCAATCACATTAATTAGCAGCACTATTCTTAAAATCTAGAATTAAGTGCATTTATTCTCACCCAAAAAAAAAAAAAGAATTAAGTGCATTTATAAAATAAAAAAAATACATACATAAATTAAAATTGGAGAAAAGAATACCGCATATGAAAAAATCCCAATGGCGAATCCTGTTAAGCATCTGCCCACGTATAAGGATATAGTTCCCTTCAATGAAACAACATTCATAACGTTATTACACCAACTAATTTCATATCTATCCATATCAAGTAGCCACAAAGTTCTACCATTTTGCCTCAACAAAAATAAAATGAAAGGTTGAAAAAATCGCTAGGCCTCTAGGCGCCTGGGCCCTGGGGATTGTCTAAGGCGGACACCTAGAGTGATTAATCGGTGCCTAGGTATGATTTTTACAACATTGATAAAATGTAATTAAAAATTCAAAATTATTTTCATCTGAAATAAAAGATGAGGAAAATGGAGGTTTTTTTTTTAATGATACTGACTGTATTACATTGTAGCACAAAGAGTCAACATCGTCTCTATTGAAGTTCGATCTCATAACCTTCCACATGAAAGAGTCACTACATGCCATCTGAGTACAAGGCGCTTAACTTTTTAAAACTGTCTTTAATATATGTTGTCATAGGCAAATTTTACAGAGTATCATCAATTAGGCTTGCCAATAACCTTGTGGTCATGTGACATAAAGTGACTTTTTCAAATGAGAAGTTTGTGCTTTAATAGATTGAGAAAGTATATATAAACTGATACTACATTGTAACAAAAGTTAGTAGTACTCAAAAAAAACATTAGGCTTAGATTGTTTGTTAATTAATTCCTTTCAATTATTGACTTGTATCATAAATTAATTATACAAAATTATGTCAAATAATAAAAAAAAAATAAAAATTAGTAAACCATTTCTTATTATGAAATATTATCTTAAAAGAAAAAATGGGGCAGTGAGAGGAGATCAGACATACCCAAGCCCAGTAGATTGCCACCCATCCAATTATGCAAACTATAGCTGACAACCACATGGCCTGCTCAAGAAGAAAGTATTAATAAAACAAAGTAAAAGTAATTAATTTTACTTTTTATTTTTAATATACAAAGAGATTGGAAATATATAAATAAAACTAAACAAATTTAGGTTGTACAGAACCAACAACGAACATTCGCAAAGAGTATCAGCTCACTCGAAGATTATGAGAAGAGAAATCATGATAAATCATCATCTATTTAACACAAGATTTATCCCTATAAATTTGCCATTTATAATGTGGTTTTCAAAACGTTGACATCTATAGTCTATACTCTGTTATTTTTGGTACTTTGCCATCTTCTTTTTTTTTTTTTTTTGGAAAAGAATAGACTCATATAATTACGAAAGGAAATAGTGGTGAACACAAATAGGTATGAAGCTATGTCTAATAGGAGGACCAAACTCATATACTATGCTTTTTGTTTTTGTTTTTTTTGCCATCTAAACTTTATTTTTTCTTCACTAAAAGTCTACACCAATATTCAACTTAAATAAAAATAAAAAATTTGTTTCTTCTTGAGCCTCATAACATAAAATTATTTGTTTAATAACCACCAAAATAGCACATGTTGATAGCATGGTTGCAGACTTGCAATATGTGCTAGGGTGACGGTAGAGTAGTGCCTAACTATAAAAAGAAAATATGACGTGTGCGGGTGTATATATCTAGATGTTTTTGACATAAAAACAGTAACAAGTACAAAATGTTATCCTAATGGATCAATTTTTGCTCTCTTTGCCAAAAATTAGGAAATTCATGAAGAGAACAACTAAAGAAAAATCCCAAAAGGAAAATCGTGGAATACAACAAAGAATTCGAAAAAGAAATGGTTGAGGAAGATTCAAATTTGTGTTACAACTGTAGAAAGCCTGGACACTTTGCAGCAAGTTGTCCACACCCCAAGGTAAGTAAAAGTCAATACACAAATATTTCTAATCCTCAACAGGAAGAATTCAAGCCCAAAGATAAAAGTTAAAGGAGAGAAGAAAAAGCACTATCAGTGACCCACTGAAATAAGTGAGTCAGAAGAATCTTCAAGTGATGAAGTGACACCTCAAAGGATGACAATGCAATGTTTTGCATGAGCATCTCCAACAACACACCCACGAGGACATGTGTCTTATGGCTAATGGACATGAAGAAAATGAGGTAACATCTAATCTTATGACTCTGTAAATTCTTCATTTTCTAGAGAGTCATTCTTTCACTTAATGGAAGAATGTCAAACCGTAGTGGACACTCACTCAGAAATCAAAGAGCGCATAATCTTTTGATTTCTTGAAAAAGATCAATTAAATGAAAAAATTTGCAAAATGTCTATTTGAATAAGAGACTAATAGTCGAAAATATCATTTCAATGAAGAGTGTAATACAAGGGTAAGTGAGAGACAACAACCCTGATAAACATTAGTTTTAGTTTATTTATATAATCTTTTTATAAGTTATTTGCATAATTATAATTAATTAATTAATATATTATATATTTATTATTTTTTAATAGCTTTATTAATTTAGAAAATTATATTAATTTGTTTATATTGATTTTCAGTTTAATAATTCTGATCTAGTCTAATAATAATATATTTTATAGTATATGTTTAGCAGAGTTTAATAAATTAATTGTTATATATGGTCTCTAAGTTTGATTATTATATATATTATTATAATATATAATATTATATATTATTATTATTAATATGTTTACTCGTGATAGTCAATCACCGGTCTAAACAAACGAGAGGCAACAGACAATCTCGGATCCGATGAATCAGCTGAAGCTTCAGAGTGAAGAGTTGTTTCAATGCGTATGTTGTCCAAGCACAGTCGCAGAGTAAGTGAAATTAGTGTATAAAGGTGGGACACCAAAACCGATCATCATCAATTTTCGCACCCCATGACCAAATTCCGGTAGTGATGCAGATATCTAGGACGGCAGCTTTCCGATCGGGCTGATTTGCACTTTCCTGGTGGTCACAAATTCTCCTCGGCAACATTTTGGTACGGCTCAGCAGAATTGATTCAACGTGCACAAAATTTCTATTTGATTTAAATAATTATTAGAATCAAAGCAATTCACTCGTTTAGATGGCACAGCTTATTATTCGTGTACTTCCTCGTATTATAACAGTAGCTCTGATAATGTTAGTTATAATCCCTCTCAATTCTATTGCTGAATATGTTATCTACAGGAAACTAAATTGCATATTTAAATAAAAGCTTATAATCCATATGTCTTAATGCATAATTATAGTTAATAATATTCCTAATATTATTAACTATTGATATATTAACTTTAATAACCAGATATTATGTATATTAACTCAACTACTCGTCCGATGTACTCAGTGCTGAACCGGATCAATTCCGAATCTTGAACTGGAGTTAATATCAAAACCAGACGTCAGACTGCTCAAATTTACTCTTAGATACGAGAACGTGGTGAACGCACCTTAAGCGGTATGAGCCCGACCTAAGGGGTATTAATCGCTCCTTGAATCTGTTGACAGGGCATCTGAGAGCTGACACAAAATCGTTCAAGGCAAAAACCGCTAATATGTATGCGGTATATTTTATAATTTACCTCAATGAAGTGGTTGGATTATTATAACTATATCTAGAGAATTGCCAAAAACCTGAGTATTACTCTGCTTTCTCAGTTAAATTTTTGTGTCCTCCTATCATTATTTCCAATATTATGTATTCTATTTCATATAGACATTACAATATATTTCTGCAATGTGTTACAGCGCTAATTATAAGAAAGATCCTCTTATTATAATTTACAACAGTTATAAATAATATAATTAGATCAACAAAATTCTTACCTTAGTGAGTTTATATGCTGTCACACATGCTTCATGCACTTCATCATTAATCTTTAACAATTTTCACATCTTCAAATATATTTTAAATCACATACCGTGCACTAGAACTCTAACTTTTCTTTTTAAAAAAAAAAAATGTGAAATTGATCAGAACACACAAAAAAATAATTCTGGATCTAAACTAAATTCAGCTATGCTGAAGTAGCCGGAATTGTTATATCCTCGCCTTTATACTTTCTCTAAAATTTATGATTTCTCGCCAATTCTCTCCCTAGAGTTATGTAATTTGACTATTCCAAGCATTCGCTTCCACATGGTCTAAGCCACCTGGATCCACAAAAACATTATTGTCCTTGTTTCGATCATTACTGAATCATTGCTTTTATTTTTTATATTTAATTTTAACCACATTATTTGAAAGACAACTGTGCTCTACATTTTTTTTAAATTTTCCTCGTTATTATAACATTCATATTTATATATGTCATAGGGATTAAAGTAAAGAATGATAAGTATCTAGAGCCTTTATCAATTAATCAAGAGAACTACTTTATGATGTATCTTAATAATAAATGTAACTTTTTCACAAATACAAATATAATGTGTTCCTATTAATGTAACTCTTATTGAAACCCTACATTATTTAATATCTCTTAACAAACAAGCTAGTTATATATGGTTCACACAATAATTAATCTCTGTACAATTTTTGACTTATATATAAGAGGAAGTATAGAGACTGTCTTCAGTACTATATTTAGGACAAACTACAATATTCATATCAAGTGCCTCTATTAGCTAATAGAAGTATCTACTTTTAATTAAGTATAGATATTATAATCATATAATAAGAGACAAAAGAAATATAAGTGTTGAGGTACCGTCTTATGATCTCATCCCAACACAATCATATCACTAATACGTCTCAACTCAAACCACATAAAGCGAATTCACATTAAGCAAAATTATGCCCTTATAGGAGAGATATATCGATTTAGGAAAGCAGGAAAGCTTTAAAAGAAAGACCCTCATAGCCAAGGAATGTAATTAAGTGTAAGATACGGATATCCTAAGTTCTTTCAATCACAAATCAACATTTTATTAAGTTTTGTCTTTTGAACTATTGCGACTTATTTCGCCCTGTTATTAGATCTTGTTACCCCCCTCTATGACTTGTTTGGTAATGTATATCTATTTTTTGTTAACAGTTCTCCAAAACACTAAAAATTCAAAAATAAAACATAAAACAGAGATATAGCAAACTTAGTCTATATTGATTTATTATTCTATGTAATAAACTATTTAGCTAATTGATGATGAACGAGATTTCTAAACTTCGATTTATGCATGTAATTCATATCAGTACAGTTCTTAGGAACCGATTTATTTCAAATAGGTATCTATGGATGTCTTTAATCTTAGCATAATATAATCTCTAGAATTCCATCCTTGGATAAATATGCTATGTGAGATCCCTATGAAGTCTAACCTATGAAATAACATCGTATATAGTGAACAATCATTACATCACCAGCAATCTATAAGTAATATATATGTAATAGATTTAAATATTTGCATTTACATAGTTTTGAAGAAACCTAAAAGAATAGACGTATATATATATGAAACCCTAGTGGTATCGTTTATATGTCGCATAACTCAAGTATTTTAGTATAGGGATATGGGTTGAATTCGACAATGATATATTTATTAGGTGTATATACTCCAGCAAGATTATATTTGATGTTGAATGTTATATTATATGCATACAAGCGTCATTTGAGTATTTCAAGGATATAGTATTATCACTCTACCAATGACCTCTCAAAAAGAGACTATATATTTCCAGCAATTTAGGTCGTTGAGAATGGAAACCTCTGAGGATGTAGTCTATCGAATTATATGTGATTGAAACCAACAGTTTGTAACTTTAAATCATATAGGTTGCAGGTGGTCATGATATGGTGTTACCAGCAAATGCAGAACCTCAGCGAGCACCACTCATGAACGTAACCCCAAGGTGGTTAATTAAGGGAAGAGATGAGATCTATAATAAAATTTTTATTTAAATCCACATAATTAATAAGAAATTATTTAAATATTAGTCCATATATTAAAACTAGATTGAATAAGGGGATATAAAGTCCCGATTTGAAACCTCAGCCAACGTATTGACCACTTCAACTTGTATCTTGCCCAAAAGATTGAATCCCAACTTCAAGGCGAATCAGAAAAGAAAAATTACTATTTGTACCACCATCATTGCTATTTAGACCACCCATATCCCTAACTAGCGCGTAGTTGTGATACGGGCAATCCCGCAGCGGCAGCCGCGGGCGGGCAGTGATACCCGTAGATAGTGTAGATAGACCGACACACCCTGCTATTCTTCGACCAGGCAACTTCAGTCAGAATCGACGCAGGTCAAGCATCGTTGCTGGTGTCAAAACCCATCACTCTTACCTGATATTTACTATTTCTCCTGACTAAAAAAAACTCGCCAGCTTCTGAATTGTCTCCCACCCGGATCTTGGCTCCTTTCAACCCGAGCTGATCCGCGCGCCTACATCCCCCTTTTCCGCAGCGGTATGTAAGGAAAGAGCGTGCTCTTCTCTAATTCATATGCTCTGTTTCTAGTAATTGAGAGGTTGTCCAGACTGTTCGTTACGTTATGCTAGAGTACTAACACTCCTATGTAATCATATTATTACTTACCACCTGCAAATGACTAGTATTTATATGTATTGGGTTTTATCATTTTACAATTCCAATATGATTATCCCCTGTATCACTACTGTCTAGAGAGGTAAAGTATGAACCCCGTAGACATCCATAGTATGTGAAATCACGCATAGGTTATACGTTTTCTTCCTCTTCCCTCAAGTGTAATTGTTGGTTTTCATGTGCTTGCTATGGGATAAGTCATGTGACATAGATTAAGCATCCTAACTCTACAAATTCTTCCCAATGAGAGATGTGTATGATGTAAAAGACGATTCGGCATACTTTGATTGATTTTGAGATCTCTTGCTACCGTGCTCATTTTACTTTAATTCAGAGAGGCTAGCGATAACGGGTCATGAAATTTATCCACATCTGTCGGACTAGCTTGAGTTGAGTGCTCACCCCATTGTATGTTTTTATATTTCGATAGTCAAACGTATTTCTACACTTATGTAAAGTATTGAGTATACATCGTCTGATTATTAGTCATAATTCTATTGGCATCTACAGAGGACAATTACAAATTTCTCTATCTGAGTCATAGCTTCCATCTGTTATTGGTTGCCCGATCATCAAACATCATCTATGATACTCATTCATGTATCGGGTTGCGTAACGACCCCTCCTGTGTGCTATTAATACGGTACTGCAGGGCTGCTATATATGAGTGCCTGTGCGAGCTATATGCGCTTAACCTACTTATCATGTATGGGCAGCGATTGTTCCTGTGACACTCAACAAAGTTGCTATGTGGTAAAATATGGATGTTATCGTTGTAGAGTGCATATAGTACTAGGGTGACTGTAACTATCTAGGTGGAATCTCGTGGCCTCACCTATGTGATATCCAACCAGACATAATGTGTAGTTGATGGTATGGTATATTATTAGTATGGCGAGCTATGGGGATCTGTTGACCTGTCTGACACGAACTGTATACACAATATGGTACGTATATGATCGATCTACTATAAGACAATTCTGTTCTAGCTTCCGTTCCGACTTTCGAGTCTATTATCTTGTTAGGAAAGCTAAACTCCTTAAAATCTTACTAGGAATTATCAATACTTCATACTCAATATAGGTTTTACGTTGACCTAGTGAATAAAACTGTGCATATTCGGGTAATTCACTGTTTATCATTGCTTATATTAGATATGGATTCCAAATCAAAAATTTATTCTCTATTATAATGACCTTCTATATCATAACGCCCCAGTGCTGATAGTGCATCAACTAATCATGCGAACCCAATAAAGCTGTGAACAGATGGTAGGTGGAAAATAATTCACTATACAAACATGCAGCACGCCATGAATGATAACCTGCAAACGCTAGTAGGAACTCTGTCAAGACGGCGTAGAACAACATATAGAGCTAGAAAATAACTAGTCCCCTCTTCATCTCCGGACTCAGATGCTCCGTACACTTTGCTATCGCCCCCATCTCTGCGTTACGACAATTCTCTTACTGACATCCCAGGCATAATGTCCCTTCTAAGATCATAGATATCTAGCACTTGACTCTCTTGAGTTTCTAGAGCTATTCTTAGAGATGATATTGTTGCAATTCACTCAGACCCACATTTTTCTTCCAACGCTAAATAATTGATATTATTATCTATTAAGTGTATTATATCCAACAGTAATCATAAGCAAGATAGATGATTATATCTCTGCAAAATTTCACCAAGCTATGATTAAGTAGAGTAGAGGCTCTGTGTACCAAAATTCGTGTGATATACGAAATAGTCTGAATATGATTCCGTAATGAGGATGCCAAGGTGGAACCTATAGTTCTGTATAGATATAGTCAAGTCTTCATACAATGGAATCTTTAATTTCATCAGATCAACATCTTATCAGCTTCATCGATTGACCTTTATCTTCTGACAACTTATACCCAAATCATCGGCAATGTTTGGGGTCGCATTCCTTGTGTTGCTGCTATCAAATAGTATTCAGTTACCAAGCATGATTCTCACCTCTCTCACTATTTGTTTAACTATATAATTTTAATTCGGTTGGAATTTTAGCTAAAATTGCATTTTTGAATGCGTATTCGGTGGTGCAAATATATATGGGTTCATTTTTATTTGGGTCGTGCTAAAGTGTGATTTGTACTATTCGTAGTGAGACGAAGAATTTGATATATTGTAGTTTAAAATGGGTAATAAGTGAATGAGAAACTGATTCTCAAAATGAACTATATGAGAGAAAAAAAAAATATTAAATTGTGTAAGTTGCTAATTAAGCTAGAATGCTTAATTATGAATGAGTTAATACCCAAAATGATCCTACGACTATTAGCTAATACTCAATTTTGTCCTGGAGAATTAAACGTACTCAATTTAGTCCTCTTAGTTTTCAAACGTACCAATGTGTCT